>VDFB02000007.1:81404943-81680540 GCA_007258455.2 Sequoia sempervirens
AATTCCTCAAATATTCTCATGGGGATGTAAGAGGAATTTAAAATTCCTTTAAATGCATTAGGGGTTTAAATATGAATTAAAAATTCACAAGGGGAATGAAGTGTCTTATTAAAAGAAGAGAAAATTTTTAATGAAGTTGACTAAGGACACATTCCATAAATGACATGGGGGTTAGGGATGACCTAATTAAGTGATTAAGGTTGTGCAAGTACTTGATTAGACTAGTTAATGACACATTAGAGGCAAGTGGGATTTCACATGTGACTTGATGTGACTTAATATTCCTTGGAATGATAAAAGGAATTAAATTTTTTTTGAGAGGTTGATTAGGCTAGTTAATGAAGGATTAGAGGAAGGTTAGGTGGCTAAGAGAGATTAGAGGCCAACTTGCAAAAGTTGGAGGATGTGACACATCCTAATCAAGGATAAGGCATGTGCACATCCTAATGATGAGATTAAGAGAATAATTAGGATTAAAAAAAATGGAGGATGTGACATGAAGGGAATTAAATAAATAGCATATTTATTTAATTCATTTGATGAAAGGGGAAAGTTATTTAATTATTTAACTAGATACCTTAGGGATTAGAAGAACTTTAAGAGGTATTAATTAAATAATATGGCTATTACTTAATTAATGCGGATAAGGGGATGTTTAGATGAAAATGGATAAATTTGGATAAATTAAGTGTCCAAATTTAGGTGTTTACACTACAAAATGTCTATAGTATGGAAATTTTTATTACTATTTTAAATTCTTCTTAGTGCTGGTGTACGATGAGTTCATTGCCTTTTCTATTTCAATGCCCATCCACTTCTTTGTTTAATATAAATGATGAGTATTTAATTATACATGACTTTATGTTATTTTATTTAATATATCTTAGTTAATTCACTTATAGCTCATTATTTATTATTTACTTGTTTTAACTTCATTTATTTATTTAATTTATTTACTCCTTCATAAACCTTAATAAATTTATCAATTTAAGCATTGCCACTTAATCAGAATAATTATGTTTTATGAACCTCAGGTTAATGAAACTACAGGCATGGTCAACACTAGAATGGCACACTAGTTACCTTTCTCTCAACTAGCGGAACTGTAAAATCTGCCTCACTTGCACCCCGGTACCTACATCCAACGACAAACCTCATAGAAGCCAACAACCAATCATTAGTTTGTGTTAATCCAAACATTTAACATATTAAATTAAAATAAAAAATTAAGACCAAAGATCACATTCCATAATAATCCATGTTAATCCAAACATTTAACATATTAAGATCAAAGATTACATTCCATAATAATAGCATCATTGCTATTAGTTAACACACACATGCACACACACACGCACTTATATATGTCTACATATTAAAATCTAAAGTTCCACCCCTAGTCCAAATTACCTCAAGGCTAGTGGTTGTGCAAAATGATCAACAAAGTATCAAGGGGACATGATAGGACTAAGGAAAATTTTTAGGGAAATAATTTTAAATTAATTTAATATGCACTATTAGACCTAAAATAACTATTATTTTAAAACTTGGGCCAATTAAATATTAAAATAGTATTAATTATTGTAATTTCCAAAAAATCTTGCCATATACAATATGATAGATTCTATGAAAAATTATTAATGGCGAGTTACAAAGCAACACAAATGAGGATTTATAGTTTGTTATTAGTGGAGGAATATTGGAATTTGGGACCCCTCATTTTATTTAAATCAAGATGCTTTTTCGTATTTAATTTTTTTTGTTAATTAATCAACTTTCTTCATAGCTTGAGCACTTATATTTGGCTACATGATTCAGGGATGAAACCCCTTTGATTTAAAGATTGGAGGATCAAACCTTTTAGCTTCTTGAGGGAAATCTCACACAAAGGTTATAATTGAGCTTCAAATCTTTGTTTGGATTTTAGCATATATTTTGGTTGTCTACATTTGTAGTGAGTTTGTATTTTAGAATACTAAATATATTAAATAGAAGTACACATCTTTGTAATTATTGAAGTTGTATTTTATCATAGGAGAAGATTACTTATTCTGTGTGTTATTTGAAGCTTCAGTATGTCTATTTTTTTTTGCAATTCATTATTACATCTTTAAAGGAATTATTTTGTTGGGAATAATATACTTGTAAGAGCCATTATTTATTTATTGTATGCTCTCACCTTACCTTCATAAGATTTGGGTGATTATAAGTGTTCAATAGTATTATTTACACATTGTAAGCTCTTACCTCACCCTCATGGGATCTTGGCGATTAGAAGTGATAAATATTTTATATAAAAATTATGTGGTTCATTACAATGGTATCAAATATTTGATCTTTCTAGCCTAAATGATAAATAAAAGTATTGATGATTTTTAGTGAAAAATAAATTGTATATCAAAAAAGAGAATAAATTGGAATAGGTCCTTGATCAAGCATAAGTTCCAAACAAAGAAGATATGGTAGAAGGGGAAAGATGAAAGAGTAATTTATCTATGAAAGAAAAAGAGGATTTCTTCTTTGTGATAACAGTAATCAAGGACAAGATAGATTGGAAAATTTGATGGTACAAATGTTGCACTCTCAAAAAAACTGAGAAATTAAAATATCTCAAGGATAAGGGAGTACATATACAAATAATTTATCTTTGGCTAATTCTATACCAAGACCATCTAAGCCTATGTTTTGATATAAAAGAAAAAAGAATAAAAAGAACTTGAGGCCCCAATTGTAAAGGAGATTGTCAATATTTTTTAGGAAAACTAAGGTAAATCTAAAGCTTTCAAAAATATAATATCCTTTTTTAATTACTTGAACATCCTTGGAAAAAATTCTTAATGGAAGAAATTAAAATGTTCAATAAAAATAAATATCTATAAAAAAAAGTAAGTTAAATTCCCCTACTTTTAATGGTAAGAAGATTTCTTCTCTAACTTGGCTACAAAAATTGTAAAAATATCTTATACTTATCTCTATGAAGGAGAAAGATGCTATTCAATTTTCTATATTTTATTTAGAAGGTGTTTCATATGATTGGTGGTACTATGGTTTGTTCACACAAGGACATAGCCTTTTATTTAGAAGGTGTTTCATATGATTGGTGGTACTATGGTTTGTTCGCGCAAGGACATAGCCTTGTACATTATAAAAAATTGAATATTTTAGTCAAAAAAATTTAGACCACTTTGAAAAAAAATATGAGGATGAATATTTCATAAATATTACAAGAATTATACAAGAAAACTCAATCTAGAGTCTTATGTTGTTGAATTTCAATGTGTTATAGTTATGGTACTTGGCATGTATGAAAACATAATCACTTTTCTATTCCTTGAAGGTTTGAATCTTTTAAAGGTATTGTTAAGGATTTTGCACCCTCTTCACCATAAGAAGAAATCAAATCTAGATGAAGGATGCTTGGTCAGTTAAGTTGGTAGTTGTGGTAAATTGTTTAAAAGAAAAAAATTTGTAGTGCCCAAGTGGCGAATTTTACATTGGCATCAAAGTAACCAAGTTCAAACACTAGACCTATGAAGCTTACTTGACTCTAGATAAAGTATATTGTCTTGCACTACTAACTGACCATATCTAAGTTGGTCCCTTGGTATGAATGTATTTGTCTTGAACTTTTTATATAGGTTTATAAATCCATGAGAATGGATGGCTAGCCCTAAGCAAGATAACCTGGATGGGTGGAAAAGGGAAAATTTGATATGCAAATTGCAAATAAAAATTAGAGTGCATAGTGCAAGGTTAAGGTATTTGATGATTGCTTTTTCCCTAACTCACTTGAGGGATTTGATTTTACCCCTTGCTATGGAGAAAATTCCATTGCATATTTAATATTTTAAGAATCCTTACCATACTGCGAACATGAATTCTTGGGAAGATAAAATGCAAATGATTCGAGGCATATGTTTGAATGGGTAAGTTGTGACTACCTTAATATTTAATGGTGAAAATTAGTTCTTGACGCTTGGTACTTTGATAACTTATAAAGTTTAACTCATAAATTTATGTACCCAATGGTATAATATACATCTTTAAGAAGAGTTAATCCATAAATTAAAAATTGAGGATTGGATTGAGGGAAAATGCTTACTCAAGGGTATATTTTAGTATGAGTCCTCCTAAACCCTATGAAAATTATTCTAAATTGATCAAATTATCAAAAGTAGAACCACTTAAGAAGTGAACATAAGGGTCTCAAAAGCAATTAACTTGCTTAATAACCCAAAATTTTGAAGAAACTAACAAATACAACCTTCTAATAAACCGAGACAACTTATTCCAAGGAGGAAGGATGTCACATCCCTCCCATAGTAGTGGATGAACATGAACAAAACAAAAATAAAATAAGGAAAACTAAAACGCTTTTGAAATGTGGAAGGAGGGTAGGAGACAACCCTCATTAAAGAGGAGAGAGCATAGGAAAAGGACCTGGTCCATGTCATTAGCCGATAGGCTATATATAGTGTGAGATTTCAGCCAAAACCTGTCTCACGCGGACAAACAACTCCCGGATTGTCATTCCTGGTTTCTGGTTTCCGTTGATGAAATCAGATCGACCCACGTACGTAATGTGAAATAGATATTTACTCGCAACTACTATTTTCTATTCAGAAGGTTTGCAAAAATCTTGTTGGGCCGAATTCTTTTAGGGTCTTCTCTGATAATTTTTGAGGCTGAGGTTACACAGAGGTGGAATTTGTTTTCTAACGCTTGGCATGGCCGCCGGCAGACATGGAGGGCCATAAAGATGATGAATTCAGGGACAGGGAGAGGGACAGAGACTCAAATTTTGTGAAAGAAATGGAGGAAAATGAAGGAGGTAGGAATCAATATGGGGATTGCCATCGAGACAGGGAGTGGGAAAACGATAGGTTTAGGGATCGCTCGAGAGACTATAGGCCTTCTAGGGCTCAGCGCAGGGAAAAGGAGCACAGGGATTAGAATGGGGTTTATGCTTCCAGTTACTCTTCCTTGCCGCCTCCTGTTCATGGTGATAACCATTATAGCCACGGACAGGCGAGCCACGACGAGGATGTGGACAGTGAGCCTGGGGAACTTTCTAGCAGGAGTGTTTCTGAGGACAGTGGTGGTGGTGGCACTTGGGTTGCTGATCATCGACCATTATTTGACCAAAGGTTAGGGTTTCGGCCCAGTCAATCTGTGTAAGGTGAAGTACCCAAGCCCGAACAGATGAGTAGTAGTCCTCATGTTCAGGAAAAGAGGAAATATTCTCCAATTATTTGGGACTTGGAAGAGAAGCCCAACACCCCGGCTGCTACTCAGGCGAGCATGCTGTAATAATCTAGGATCCTCTAGTGCTGTAGATGGTGTTGCTTCTTCTAAGGTAAACCCCATAAAAGTCCCTCTATCCCCTCCATTACCCCCTCACTTTCAGTGAATTCTAATCGCCCTGGAGAATTAATTTAGACGGTTGAAGTTACTACTGAACCGTGCCATCATCAATGGACTCTCAACTGCCAAAGTCGGGTATGCAATCGGGAAAACCCTTGCGGCATCTTTCAATTTTGCAAAATTTTCCGAAGTCTTTCATTTCTACTTTTTTCGATTGGAAGTATCTCGTTTTAGTTTGGCTGTTTAATGTTATGTTGGATCCACAGTAAACCATGATTCATCTCTGCCTGTGTTTGAATTTCAATTGGCAGAAGTTCGATTAGGTTAACACGACTCCACTTCAAAAGCATGTGGCATTATTCGACCGTAATAAGGGCAGGATCGTTTATCCTTGGGAGACATATAAAGGCTCAACTCGTAAATCTTCAATCTGTTCCTGATTTTTTTAATGTATTAGCTTCAGGGTATATGTGTTGAATGCCCTACGGACAACAAAACATGGGCATTTGATGCCACAATTGTGTTCCTCTCAAATATGTGCTTTCATAATTGTGGCATTCAAATCTCTATGTGACAAAGTTATTAGCTTCCACATGCTGTCACCAATGCGAGACCAAATAGCATGAGAAAACTAATGCATTCTTTTTGAACATTGAAGGAGCTGCAATGGTGGCGTTGAAGGAGTTATTTGCAGAGATTTTAACGGATCTTAAGCCATGTGTCAAGGCAGGCAAGAGGTTTTAGCCCATGTTGCAGAACATAAAGGAGGCATGGATCTCAAAGATTTAAGGCAGTTGTTAGTGCTCTCCACGTTGCAAAGTTTCACAATAGAAAGGAGGCACGTTGAAAGTTCTCCTTGCCAAGTAAGCCTCTCAGGTCACCATATTATTGAGGTTTTAGCTTTTGTTCAAGGTTCTCCAATTATGTTGAAGCATGAAGGTTTCAAAGTTCTTTGAAATCTCCTTATGATCATGCCATGAAAGTGGTTAAGAAGAATGCAGTTCCACAAGAAGATAAGATACATATTTCATCTTTTAGTCTTGCATTTCTTGCGCAAACCCTACTGTGTGTCAAGGAACAATTAAGGGAGTGACCTTATGAAGAGCAAGATCATATAGGGGCAGTGAACTAGTTTCACTGTATAAATGCAATCGCATGTTCATGAGAGGACAGTAACAAGTCAAACAAGAGACAGGGGATTGAGGTACAAATAAATATGATGGTAATCATACCTCTCATCTTGATGGAAGGAGTGAATCTAAAGCGGATGATCAAGGATGTTCAGATTTACTATTGGTTCAAGATCAAGGGCATAATTTTTATGAGAGAAATTTTGACATTTTGACAGTTTCTTCTTCATCAACTAGTGAAGGATTTAAGGTCCACTACAACAGGTCCATTCCATAGCGTTAAATGTGATTTCCAGGTGGATTTAAGTTGAGTCTTCGTTAGTTTCAAGTCTAGTGTGTATGAAATTTTTTAGGATTCATCACATGTTGCAGATACATCTGAGAATGTTGTGCCTTCTAATGGCATTGAAATGGAAGAGGATAGGAAAGAGAGCAAGGTAGCTGGTAAGCCTTTAATGTCTGAATCTTAGATATCTTCCACTGTCATAGTTGCATTTGAAGATCTAAAAGAAAAAAAAAGGTATTTTCATTTGCATTTTCATTTGGGTTTTTAAATGAATAAATTATTTGGGATTTTATGGGATATTTTTTAATGTTTGAGAGTTCTGGATGTATCTGTATAATACTTTTTAGTATAAAATTATATTAAAAAAATACTTTGAAGTATTATTATAGACATAGAGAAATATTCTCTTTTATGTTAAAGAATGGTTAAATTGTGTTGATTTCCTGTTTACTGAACTGTTATAAACAGATTTACTATGTACTTCAATTAAAATTGGACTCAAAAGGGAGTTTATCATTCCATTAATCACTTTTATATATTTATAATGATTTTTTTAAATTATTAATATGTGGGTTTGGTTATATCGAGTAGACTTAAACATTATTCAATGTTGAAATACAAAAATCTGATATTTAGACATTATTTGGGAGATTTGAATTTAGATTTCCATTTTGAAAACTTTGTGACCTTGTCATATGAACAAACTTTTTGATTACTTATAATAAATATTAATCTTATTACATATTGAAATGTAGGTATGGTTACATCAACATGGGTATCATTTAAACAAACTCTATTCATATTAGAATGTGGATTTGGTTACATGAAGTATCATTTACATTGCTGAAACATGTGCACTTGACTTCAGATTTTATCTTGACCTTGTTAGGCTGAACACAATTTATTTCACTATTTACAATAAATATACATATACTTTTTATTGTGGAAGATTTGAACTCATCACGGTGATTACTACAACAGTTGTGCTGTTACACCAAGCACCCTTCTGCAATTTACAATAAATATCCATCTTACAACATTTTATTATAATAATTATGGACTGATATAAATTTATTACATTTTTAAACCATAATAATGGACTGATATAAATAAGAGACAGGTTGCTGCAACATTAGATTTCAATACAAGTAGTAGAAGGATTAAGCTAAAACATGATCCTTGGAATAAAGAGGCAGTACAAATTATCTTTGAAGTTTATTACTGTTACCTTAAAAATAGAAAAGGATTGCACAACATAAAAAGATGACTTGGATTCTTCTTAAAACTTCTATTAACTTTTAAGATGATTTTAACTGGCTTTTTAGTTTTTGCATCTTTGTATGCATCTCAACTTCATTTCTCCTACACAATACATTTACATTCTCAATCATATACATCAATGAATTTTATGCATAATGTGACATTTCAATTGTAACAATAATCAAATCATATATGATTTGGCCAAGGACGACAAATAATTTATTGAAAAAGAGGCCATCAAAGGTGTTTATGACGACACGCTATTCGAACTTTACGAAAAGAAGAATGCCTCCACAAATCCATGTTAAAAGGATATTTTAAAACCCTGAATTCTCTACAAGATACAAACCCTATTCATAAATACTTTGCTATTTTACGAGTTATTGATTAATTTATTATTGTATGCTTCATTATTCCACTCGTTTCAGTAGATTCTTGCTGTGGAATTTTTCATTTGATAGTTGTTAATTGTATATACTAACATGATAAATTCAGTCACACATTGAAAACATAAAAAAAAATAGATAAATAGATTTTGGATTTTAACTTTCAATTATTGTCAATAGTTAAATCAAGCTATTATTTTGGTTACCAATCTTCAAACCCTTATAGTCTGCCAAATGTGGAAGCACCAAAAAAAAGGCTTATTTCCAACAATGCTTTGATTTCAGGTTTGTGCAGCATCATTGTGGCAAGTAAACTCTTTTTGAACACATGCTTGAGGAAGGTATAAAGCCTATACAAATCACCTATGTTGTTGTTCTAGTTGCATATAGTCTTATAGGGCTTGTGGATAATGACAGACTATGAACTTACATTTCCAAGTTAATTTTCATTTTATTTTTTATCATCTTAATAGCTTATGCTCTTCTCGCCTTTACTTGTGATACAGGGAGGAACTGCTTTGGTTGGATAATGAGCGTTATGTATCCAATGTGGGAGTAGCAAGTTTCTTTACAAGGTCTAGCTTGGGTTTGCCAAGGATCCTGCCCCAGGTCTTTGCATTTGGTCTAGATATGACATTACACAATCTTGGGTGAATGCCCGTGGGAGAAAACAAAGCCCCATTTATCAAGGGGAAAAAACCAAAAAAAAAAAGAGCTTCTTGTCTTAGTCATGGTTAAGGATGAGGGACATAATGCTAGTATATAGGTTCTCTTGTATAGTGTGGATATTGGGAATGCCATTGATGTTGCTTCCACCAGACCAATCAATCTTGATGAAGAGCAATATTTCTATACATTTGGCAATTGAGTCACTAACATTGAATTGACAATTATTAGTTGGGTTTTGTATTTAATTTTTATATTTTATGCAGATCATATAAGTCAACCTAATTTGCAAGTGATGTCCACTTGACTGACCTCACCACCTGATATATATAAAATTTAGGTTAGGCACCAAGGGGCCACAAAAAACTAGACGTTGAAGTGTAGGATTCTAGTAACCATAGGTTCATTAGACCCATCCAAACAAGATGTTAATCCATCTAGATTCTACACCATGAATGGCTACACTAAGTGATACAACTACACTTTCTTATGAACCACCATGTTTTGGAGAATTCTTTCAACAAATCTTAAATGATTTGAAGATTATGAAATGGGCAATCTTCCCCTGCCCATTCTTCTTTTTCATCTTTGCCTTTGTCCAATAACTGAATCATTAGTCACATAAGCCCCATTTGTAGGATTTTTGGCTTTTGTAGGAGATGCAGTCAAATCTGAAAGAGAGGATACTTCGACACATTCAATTGTTGGTGTAGTAGCCCTACCTTTAATATCATCACTTGTAGTCGCCTCCAAATCCTCATGACACTCTAAAAAATATTTTGTGTCTAAAATGGCTTTAATCTCATGCATTGAAAAAATAGTGAAATGCCCCTTTCCGCTAGGTAGGGTGTGAAGAATCCTTCTTCCTAAGATCCATTGACAAACCTTTTCTGTTTTGGATAATGAGAATCCCAATGGTTGTGCTAGAATAGAAATTCACAACAAAATGGAATATTTACGTAGTGTAGTTTTTGTATCCATGCCTTGTAGCTATAGAAGAATTCATGGCCTTATTTTTAGAAGAATTTATTGCGTGAGGAGTAACCTCCCTGGTTGCCATAGCTCCAGGTTGTAGCTTGACATTGTCACAAGAAGCTAAATATTTTCTCTCAAAGCGTGACTTAGTTTTAGGGCATTCATACGGGCTAGATAGTCTGAAACAACACAAATACAAGTCATGATATCCTTACTTGAATTTGGTGGTTGTTGAATATGTAGTGCAACTACTATGCATAAAATGAAACCAGTGTTTACATTCAAAACATGCACTGCATAGAATTGGTATTCCATGTATGTCTTATTAATACAAAATAATTAGCTTTCAAGGATCATTCGTGTGGATCCATCATTCAATATATACAAACAATACTTTTAGAATGAAATAAAACAAAACAGAAAATGATTTTCCTGTGTACATATTCTGCACAAATTGTTACATGTCAACGATGCCGATGAAAAAAATACAAAGTTTTCAACCTTTCATCAAAATAAACCTAAAACTAAGTGAAAGGTTTGAATTTGAATGAATATTAGTAGCAGAAAACAACATTACTCTATCAAGAATCCAAATTTATTATGATTAAAAGTACAAACAAAGCATATAGGTAGATTGAGTTATTTGTAGTAAGAGAGACAATTGACAATGTTATAGCTATAGCTAATTTGAGTTATTTTGGTTGTAACATTGGGTGTTTGGCATGCTTAGTTGAATTAATCTAAGAGTTTGTGGAAGGTTTCTTACCAATAAGATTTGCTAAATTACCTTGATATGAATATGAATGTTAATAGATGGGAAATGTTAAGAACATATTTTTCAAATTCCTTAGCTGAGATGCAACATCATTAACAATAAAGAATATACCTCCTTAACATGTTAACTCACATATACTTTTCTATCGGCGTAACCCTTGCACCCCTTCTGGTGCAAGTGCTAGTTAATACAACATGGAATTCCTACCGTTGGTGGTCAGATGCGTAGGTTGTGAGGAAAATAAGCACGGAAGGCAGACCTCTACCCATGACTTTCTTAAATTTGCAACGTGGGATTAGTTTGGGGGTGGAAAAAATATCAAGCATGAAACATTGAGCAAGAGGAGACAACCCGAAATAAATGAGAATCGGCTCGATCATGGTGGAGATGTCGCAGGGCATGGTGTCCTAATCGCCTGAGTCATCTAAATGACAAGTCACAAGGGTATCTAGAAAAACTTAAACCCCCATGACCACATATCTATTCATTCAAGTCCGAGGGGAGGAAACGAGTGAAGAAACTGTGCAGAAAGGGAAGAGTATAGAGAGATTAATGCAGATAAAATGGCATGGTTGTTCAGAGGTGCGAATGAGGGAGAAATAAGGAAGATAAATTATATTTGTGAATGGAGGACGATGCATAGAGGGGGACTCTTGAACCTCCATTAATCTACCATTCAGAGCTCTATTTCAGGAAGAAACAGGTAGAGAGAAGGCATGGAGACATCTTGGGGCTCAAATAATAGAGGAAAAATGTGAGAGGAGGGAGTAGAATAGAGTTGGAAAGGAAAAAGATGAGGGAAAACTAGATCTGGTGCAACTATGTAGAAGCATGAAGGAAAACACAATTGGCAGGAGAAAAAGCTAAAGACCACAACGTTTGACGACATCATCCATGTCTACAATGAAGTGGGATCCTTTGAAAAGGCTATGGAAGTCTCTCAAAGTATTATGACAATTTTTTAATCAGAGATGGTGTGTTGGCAGAGAGAGAACTATTCCAAGAGAAATGAGGTGAATATTATAATGTGGAGCTGGTGAAGAATAGACTCTGGGAGCTTGCGTAGTGGTGAAAAGAAGGAAGCCTACATGATATGATATTTTTCCTTAAGGATGATCCAATTAGAAACCTCAGAAATATGTGTAATCTACAACTTCATAAGGCCAGATTATAGGTAAGAGATGTGACTGTATCCTATTTGATTTTTCATTTTAAATGTTGGATGTTTGTAAAAATTTATAGCCCTTTAATGGTTTGTTGAAGATTCAGTGAATATTTAAAGGAAATCTTGTTATTCATGAGTTTCGTTAAAATATGACAAAAATTTATAGCCCTTTAATGGTTTGTTGAAGATTCAGTGAATATTTAAAGGAAATCTTGTTATTCATGAGTTTCGTTAAAATACTTCATATTTTCATGCCTTTGAAAGGGAACTCGAAGATAAAAATCTATCTTTTTATATTTTCTTACCTAACTCATATAAGATTTTAAACATTATTTGCAAAAGCTATAAATTCTCAAAATATATAAAATAGTATTCAATATGCTATATAATTCTAGAATGGAATTGGGTATTGGGGTAAGGGTTTTAGATGACATCAAGATAACTATTGAGCCTTTAAGTATGAGAATCTCAATATTATGTAAATTTCAAGCAGAAGTGTTTTCTTATGGGTTCGTAGGTTTAATTATTTGAACAACCTTAGTTTGGACTTTAAGGGAGAGAGGGTGGAAAAGAGTTTTAGCTCAATTTCTTAGTTATAAGAATACCTTATGATATGAACTGAGAAATAGATATATTAATACGAGGTTTGGCTAGAGGTTTATGACATTATAAGTAATGGCTACTTCATTTAGTGGTACAACAACCACACCTTACTAAACATATCATTATTGTTCATCTCGGTATCTTAGGTAATCCATCAATATTATGGTAAAGGATTTATATGACTATAAAATGTTTATCAATATGAGAACCTTAATATGGAAATTATCATGTGAATGAAGGAAGGATATTATAACTTTAATGAACCACAATATAATTCCATAGTAAATGGAAGGTAACTATTGTTTAATTTAGCAATGTTGTTGATATCGAGTTAAGAGATAAATCCTATGTAATCATAATATGTGACATCTTCTAATACCTTACTATTGACCATCAAGGTCATATTTAGTATAAATGGAAAGTATGAATAAACTATCCAATTTATGAACTAAAACTATATTGTATTCATATTTTAACATTATTACAAATTGGTACTTTTGGGAAATTTGCTACTACATGATGCCTATATAACTCATAAGTATCATTTGAACTATCAATTCAACTAAGGGATTGGTACGCGATTATTGCATGATTATATTGAATGAAACTATCATTTATTTTAATGGTTATGTAGAGATTAAGAGATAAATTCACTTCCAATCAAATGGTATAACATATCTTGATGTATTATTTCTTATCAATAATTTCATATTTAGTTATAAGTGGCTAGGAGGAACTTTTCATATTTTGAGAATTAAGACTATTTTAAAAGTAATGGATTCCCCAAATAATAAAAGATATTAAGAGATTAATAATATATTATTATTGAATGTATATATTTAGATGTTGATCGAATGGATATAGTGTTGTCAACCATCTAGAGTCGAATTGTGTATTGACTATTCTTAGAGAAAGTTTATAACTATTGTGTTATGTCTTTCAAAGTTTAAATAATTTTATATGACCTTATTGAGGCTTCAAGTGTTCTAATGGAGATTGGTGTCAAAAATCAGTAGGATCATGATTCTTGATCATATTAGTCAAATATCTTTTGGAGCCATAATAGGGCTTCGCATAATTTCCAAATTGTGAATAGATCTTGAGTATTACTACTCTTACTGTTAGTAAATGTATCCTAATTGATATATAATTTGTTCTACCATGTTATCTTCATATATGAATGTTTAAGGCGTTTCTCATTGGTATAATATAGTGGTTTAAGATATCAAGAACCATCACACATGTGATCTATCTAAGATTATCAAATCACGTTGTATACATGTTATCACACTCTAAGCCTAAATAGAACCCTATGTTATAAATTATGTGGTACTATCATTAGGGTACCAAAGGTAGCATGATATCCTTAATAGGAAATTATAAGGGGTTCGGGGACACTCACATTGAATTAGGAATAATAATTAAGGTGAGGTTTAATTTGATATTTTTATAAAAGTGTATGGAAGTTTCATGACATAGGTTTGTTATATTGGGAAATAGTGTGTATGTGTCCCTTGAGACATCTTCTAAGGAGGACTACGTGTGACTTTGATCTATTTGGAAGTGAGTATGTAGGAGGTCCTTGGGAAAAGGATGTCCCTATGATCTCAAGTCTGTAGGGGGAAGTTTTAAGGGAATAACTCCAAGGGTTGGGGTTGTTCCTAATTGGTTTGACCTTTCCTCCTCCGTAAGCTTCAGTTTAAGGCTGAAATGGGTACCTAATGCGTATGAAACAAATTAAGGAAATATAATAACTCGTATTTAATGCATGATGTACTTTTGAATAGTAAGTTGAATGAAGTAAGAGATTGACTACTTTATAATTAGTATTTGAATATATGTATATGTTTGTTTAAGTCCATCTCGTGTTGGTTCCATGTAACTTATATGTGTTGTGAAAACTTACTCCATATCTAGAGGTCTCTATGTAGAGGCCTATGTATCTATTGATTGTGATTGTGATTCATGTTATGTCTAATCCATCCAAGTGTGAACCTCTGGGATATTTGGGCAGTGATAGGAAGTCATTGGAACATGCCAATGACTGATATTTGGGCTACTGTTAGGGACTAGTCGACATTCACCTGTTTCATGTAGGTGAAGGTTGTTATGGGCTACCCTAGTTATGATATGGAAACAACTGCACAGGTAGGTACCCATCTATGAGGGTAACGGTAATCTGAGGCTAACCATTGTATCGAGGGGGTTCGCTGATTGGCACTGATAAGCACAGAAGTGACTGATGCCAAGTGTTATCCAGGATTGTGAAGAAGATATCTAACAATACCACTAAGGTCATAGGATGGTATATGTTAAGAGCTACTTCTTCTTAGGTGGAAAAACTTGTCATCGGTGGCTTATAGGTAATTGAAGTTAGAATCCACTAGGCTATGGTTGGTTCACTACTTGTGGAAAGCATTGGGATGGAGGACGAACCCATAGTGTAGTATGGGATGCATTGAATCCCCTTCCTAGTTGTCAGATTGTATACTTGGGCCTTTTTGGTTTGAGGATAGAATTTTGGTGTAGTATAGGATGCACTAAATACTCTTCCCATTTATCCAATGGTAGAAGACTAGAGGAAAGGATGGGACCCATGGTGTAGTGTGCAATGTACCAACATTCTTTTCTATTTGGGATGCATTATGGACATGTGTTATTCACCCATTGTGATGTTTCAACTAGTCATTATGTATGTGTGATGTGCTAGAGCTAGCCACTTGTATATGTGTGATGTGCTAGAGCTAGTCACTATGTATTTGTGATGAGTGTTGAAGCTAGCCATTGTGTATTTGTGATATATGTTGGAGCTAGTCACTAATGTAATTGTGATATTTGTTTGATCTAATCATTGTTACATACTTGTCATGTGTATGAGCTAGTCATCTTGTGTACATGGAGGTATGCTCATGATAGCCATTGTGTATTATCTTTGGGATTATGGTATTAATGATCCCTTGTGAATATTGTGAATGTTTGTACACTAATGCTTGGTAATGTTTGGTATGGACTCAACACTTGATGGTAAAGTTATTATCATTATATATTATAATTGGCTAAGTTGATAACTTACATGTACTTAATGAATAGTCATGTGTTAAAAGTGAGATCAGAGATCTCATGCAAGAGGAGAGAATGAACCCCCTCTAACATTGTGGGGAAAACTATGAAGCCTCTGATTCCCATGAGGGGATACGTAGGCAGGGTCACCGTGAACCCTCAAGGTTTAGGTTTTGATCTAGGGATGACCCTAACTTTAGGAGCTTAACACTTCTGAGTGTAAGCATATAAGTTGTGATGTTGATTTGTTATCATAATGATGAATGAAGAGATTTTGATATTAGCAGTTCAAATCTAGAAGAAGGATGCTTGGTCAAATAAGTTGGTAGTTGTGGTAAATTGTTTAAAAGAAAAAAAATTGTAGTTCTCGAGTGATAGATTTTACATGAAGAAGTGGAACAAGATGAAGAGGTAATGGAAATTTTTAATTTCCTTAAAATTTGTGATGTTAATTCATTTACAAATGTGTTGGTGATTGAGGAGCATAAAAATGCATAAGGTTATTGAAAGTTGTAGTGTAGCAAAGCACCTAATGAACATGTTGGCATGAAGAAAGAAGAAAGTGAAGAAGAAGAAGATAAAAGTGTAGATGAGGAGCCAATAGAATTATTTAATTTTCATTTTATTGAAAATGACATGCATGTAGGTGTAGTGAGCAAGAAATGTGAAGAATATTTTTTGTGGAGGAGGTTGGATTATGGTGGGTTTGATCCCATGTGAGAGAAGAGGAGATTAAAGTGCATTTGGTGGAGGAGGTTGGTTTATGGTGGACAAAATTCCACAAATGATAGAGAGTTTGGTAAATATATTTTATAGAGGAAGATAGGGAGAGTCCATCCAAATGCTAGAAAAGGAGAAAAAAGAAATTATTGCATTCATCATTGGAAGCATTGGGGTATGTTGCAGAATGTTCACACATTAAAAAGGTGATTCAATCATTCAACTCCATTTTGTGATAATATGCTCACAAAATTCTTTCCTGGTGAGAATTTTTCCTTGGTGAGAATTATTTCCCGATGAGACTATGCATTCATCATTGGAAGAATTGGGGTATGTTGCAGAATGTTCACATTTTAAAATGGTGATTCAATCATTCAACTCCATTTTGTGAGACTATGCTAGAAAATTTGAGTTCATAAAAAAAGTTTGTAAGTAATAGATGGTTAATATATAGCAAATTAAAACTATTGCTTCCACTTTTGCATGATCCTAGTGCTAAAAGAGAATACCAAAATTAGTCAATCATGTTTCCTATGAAGAGGCTTCAAGAATAGCTTCAATAATTAATCATCTACCATGTGGTCTTGGTCCAATAACTATTGCAATGCTTTTTTCCACTACTCTACAATCATCAAAATGGGCATATGGGTTCAATTGATATTTTTGATGTTTGATTTAGGCCTTTTGCAATAGACTTCACATTATAAGTTTTATTAGGCTTATAAATGAGTTATCTAAATTACTGAATGGAATAAAAAGATCATTTTCTATCATAAGGCATTTTTTGGAGACATTAGGAACCTATAAGAGGACTTGGAACTATATGCTTTCATTTTCATTTGTGCTGAAAACTGTAACATTTAAGCAAGTTAGTTATACATGACTCTACGCATAATGAAAGTTCTAAAGATCTTCACTTTTTGAAAGAGGATGTTTTATCATATATGCTAAATGGTTAAGGAAATATTTGAACTCATAAATATTTACATAATGCTGGCAACATGTAAATTGTGCTTTCTTCAAGCCTAAAAACACAACCAGAGCATGATAATTTTGAAGTGAGAAAAATTATTTTGTTATAAGAGTCATTTTCTAATGGAAGACAAAGTTGACTCTATCAATTATCAAATTCCTAAATTTAGGCGACAATTGCTTTATTTGTTGTGTTTGATGTGTTTTAGGAACAATTTGTGAGGATAAACCACTTGTCACCTAAATTTAGGAATTTGATCATTGATAGAGTCAACTTGACTTCCAATAGAAAATGACCTTTATAACAAAATTTTTTTTGCTCACTTCAAAATTCTGAATAGTTTATAACAGAATAATTGGAAGAATTGAATTTAAAGTTAAATATCTATGAATTGTGTGCACCATATGAAATGCTTTTGTTGTGCTTTTAGGCCATGAAGAAAGCACAATATACGTGTTACCAACATTATGTAAATATTAATGAGTTCAAAGATTTCCTTAATTTAATATGTAAATATTAATGAGTTCAAAGATTTCATTAATTTAACTATTATTGTTGCCGTCCCTTGCCATTGGTAAAAGGAATCAAACTCAAGTGAAGATTAAAGCTTCTTGTTGTTTAATTGTTAAAAACTAATATATGGACTATAATATGTACTTATAAATGAAAGCTTGCAGATAGAATTCCAGCAGATGATACAGAATTAGGCAAAGGATATTAGCGAAATCAACTACCAAGTAGTGAAGAATTAGATGGTAGAAATCTACTAAGAGAGGAAAGAGCAAGATTATGCAGTTCTCTATTATGATGAACTATGAGGTTTTGTTGTTGTTAAGGTTCAAGCTCCAAATACTAACCCATACTTATCAGGACATCCTACTTGAAAGGATAGCTACGGCTGAAATTTCCAGCAAAGGATACACACCTGAGATAGAATTCTGAACAACTCTAGTGATGTGTAGATAACACATGATTGCGGGAGGAAGCAACCAACCAATGTGAATGCAAAAATCCACTAGTTCACCACTGGATAAATAGCCAGAAAGAGGGTTTTCCCTACCCTTTGTGCAAGAGGACAATAGCCTTGCTACAGCCAGAGGCCCAAGGAGGATGAAAGGTTAGAAAATTAATACAAACAACTATAACATATTTTTCTGAGTCTGAGTTGAGATGCTAAAACTTCATTACTTTTTCATTCAAAGTTTGAAAATAATAAACACACTGTGATCAAATTTGAACAATAAATAAGGTATATAGAAATAAATGCCTTGTGGGCTTCCACAAGGGGTCTTTTAAACCAAATTGGCATCTAGCATGGCCATGACTTGAAAAGTAACCAATATTATTATACCTATTTAGATAATGTCTATGATATAGAAAGCAATATTGTTGTTTTGATACGATTGAGAAATGAATCTATTTGGGTTGTTGCAATGAATTTTGTTGTTACTTTCTGGACAATGTCACAAAAGAAAAATGTTGTGTATGGTCCCCAGTTTGTGGGTTCCACGTCCCGTAGCTACTAAAACAAGATGTGTATGATTGAGAGTCCAAAGTTTTGACTTTGATGTTTGTGAAACTTTCATAGCTACCAAATGATCCATGTAAATTAAATATCAATTTTCTCATGTATTTTGGATAATTGTAGTTAGAAGATGGCTTGTTCTGTGTTAAGCTTTTTGTCAGGAGAAATAAGCATGATGATACAGTTGATATGGTGTCTCTTGATATTGTCTCTCTGTCTCCTTTACCCATGTTAGCCTATATTTTTTTTTGTATCTATGTTGTTCTTGCTTTTGTTTATGATATTTATGAATTTGCATGCAGGTGCATATGGAAGGAAAATCACAACTATCCATTATGAGTTGTAATATAATCTGGATTCTTAGGAATTGGTGATGAAATGTTTAGAATTGTGGTTGTGATTCAGGGGAGTGGATGTTCCCACTACATAGGCTCCAAAAATTGGAAGTAATTGGAGAACAATAGGGGACATCAAGGACAAATAGGACAAGTCTTTTGCTATAAATTTAGTCATTGTTTCCTATATTTAGTTAAAAAACTATAGAAAACATTCTACTACTTTGGAATACTCTAATCGATTATAGAATTCCTTATAAATTGCAACTTTTAATTCATGGTAAAGATATTATGTTCCGCTATAATTTTATAGCTTTTATTGATGGCATATAAAGTTCCAGTCATGACATCATGCAAACCTTTTCTCACAGAGATTATTTCGCCTCAATACAACTGGGACAAAGTAATCAATGATGATCTATTATACTTTGTAATGTTTGTAGAGCTGATAATGGTCGTGTTTTGGATAGCCTATGCCATTATCAACTATTGGAAAGTATATAGGCAGGGAAGAAGAGTTTCAGAGGAGCACCAGATAGACAATGGCTTGTATAAACAAGTGATAGCAGCTCTGCCTGTGTTTGTGTATAAAGAAGATGAGGATCATCTCATCTGTGCAATTTGCTGCTCTAAATTTGAGCAGAATGAGGAAAGCAGACAAGTTTCATGTAAATTGCATTGACATGTGGTTTGGTTTTCAATGCACTTGCCCACTGTGCAGAATCAATGTGGAGGCTGCCAAACATGATGAACAGGAAGATAATATTATGATTGATATAAGCAGTATATAAGAGGAGGAAGATAATTCCATAAATCACATCAATATACAATTTGTATCCCACTAACTCGCTCCATGACTCATTTTGCAGCTACTTCTGCTTTTGACTTCCCTCCATCTTGCATCCTACAACACCATGATCCTAAAGCTAAGGACAAAAGTGCCACACATAAATGAAGTATCAATCAGAATCAGTCAAATCAAATGCAAAAAAAAACCTCCAAAACTGGACACATTGCATATCTCATCGCCAACCATAACCAATTTCATGGAAGTTGATTTATTTAATGTCACAGCAAACTAAAAATTCCAAAAAGATGCTTTTTTCCATTATGCAATCTTCAAATATGCATCCCTTCAACATGTATGAAATGTTTTAACGAACACAAGCAGATCAGCATTCACTGGAATCCAACTCCATCTCTGCTATCAATAGTTGAGCATATGTAAACACAAGTAGGTATTGTCATTAGTTCATTAGAAACCAACCTTGCCCAACTTCCCACTGAATTAGCACAAGGTTTCCCTACATTGTCCCAGCATTAGCAATAACTAGTTAGCCACAATGCAGTATGGTTAGAGATTTACTCATTAAATTAAAAACTGTTTTGTATAGCAACCAAGATAAACATGTGCAAGTGACTTCAAGTATAGTGCCATGCCCATCATAGATTATTTCCTGCAAAATAAATAACTCCTGAGAATTGACAAAAATCTAAACTAGTAAATAAAATTCTATAGTAAAAACAAAGAGAGATTAGTATCAAATAAAAGGATAGATGTTCTCGTCCTATGATTGGAGAAATTTGGTCAAACAGTTCTTACACTTCCTACCTACTGTGCCATTTATTCAATCGTGACTTTCAATATTATTTCAAATAGTTCACATGTCTATCTTCTATGCAACCCAATTCGTCTTAATACACTATGAAGTCATAGCATTTAATTTCATGACACTCATACGCTTTATCAAAACTTCCATATTGGTACAAGTAGAAATAATTTGAGGAAACTCGTGAGATTTGGAATTTTTTAGCTGCTAAATGCATTGCACGAAAGTTCTGAAGTGTTTTCAACAAATCGCTTTGTGCATATGCTGAAATCATGGAATACAAGAAACCACTTTTCATTGAGTCATTTTGTCAAACAATTCATGTGTTTTGTCTATGCATCCACATTTTGCATACTTGGCTACCAGGGCGGTGGTAAATATTTATGCCAAATACAGAAGTTTAGACAAGGGTGCGGGCTGTCTCACAACCAAATGCCTCAAAAGGAACGCCATTTCAAGGAATGCAATGATTGCAGGATCTGCACAAAAGGGACTTGTTGAAAAGGTGTCAGAAACTTTCAAGAAAATGCAATTGGCTGGTTGAAAGCCAAAATCCTTGACCTTTATCAGCATCGTCGTGGCCTGCTTGTGGCGAAATGGGAGCTTTAGACAGGACGCGATTTGTTTGACCGAATGCCTCAAAGGAAGGTGATCTCATGCAAAGATCTACAGATATGCACAAAACATAGAATGAGTTTCATGGAAAGGCTTTAGAAACTTTCAAAGTAAATGAGATGGGCATATTTAACATCTTCAATTTCTGGTAGCATCTCCCATGCCTATACCGGAATGAAAGCTTTTGCAGTAGAGTTTTTTTCAGTGGAAATTTTCTAATATAAATACATGCAAAATGGCGAAGCATAGAGTAGACATGAGACAATTCAAAAACCTAACCATAATGAAATTTCTACTAAATAACAGGTAAAAGAGGAGCCATGACAAACAATCCAATTTGGCTCACGCAGGCAGCTCTATGCCAGCCGTGGTAAACCGCGTCACAATCATCACAAGGATTTGAGAAACCTATCTTACAATTTTGTAATAAACCAATCGAGGAGAAGCAAGCAGTAATTTGATATTGAATGTCCTAAAATCCAAGAAACAAAATATTAAATGGCTGGTAAATCAAAACAATTCTTAATTCTGATCATATCCAGAATAGAAAAATAGCAATTCTTTGAACATAACATGATCTGTGTCTACTCTACTTTATTCTGAGTCTCAGTGACCATAATTTTAGACTTGTCTTTCTCAACAATGGTTTTGACTTTCTCATAATCAATACCTTGAAACTTTGATTTTGAATTCACATAATGCATGCCATAAGCTATTAAGCAGCACCAAAACCCCATCCAAGGCCTACTCCCACTCCATTCCTGTCAATCATTTACAGATTCCCAACACAAAAAATACATCAAATTGGAATTCAATCATCTTTTATATTGGACTAAGCTATTTTAGAAATTCCAGGATCTTATTGCAAAGTCACAATAACTGAATCAAAAATTATATAGTTAGTAGTGCCTACCATTGAACGACAATCGTTACCAACTGGAATCCAATTGTCTACAATGTACGCTTTCCTACTTTCTCTGAACCCTAAAGCGTATGTATACGTCCTCATTTGGATACTCATAACTCAGTTCTTGTATGGATTTTGTTATTAAGGACATCCATTTTTTCAAATTTAGTGTTAAGAGGGGATTAGAGCATACCTATACCAAGTCCCACTGTCTGCAACGACTTCCCTGCTTGATGGCATCAACATGATAACTAATTCCAAAATAAAACCTAGAAATACAAGTGAGGACTATGAATAGGTTAGGACAAACATCCAAACCCCCAGCTAGTGCCACAACCACAACCCACACCAAATCCAACATAGTAAAGCCAAATGACTTGCTTAGTAACCCAAAATTTTGAAGAAACTAACAAATGCAGCCTTCTAATAAACCGAAACAACTTATTCCAAGGGGGGAAGGATGTCACATCCCTATGGATGAACAAGAACAAAACAAAAATGAAATAAGGAAAACTAAAACGCTTTTGAAATGTGGAAGGAGGGTAGGAGACAACCCTCATTAAAGAGGAGAGAACATA
The DNA here is from genome assembly GCA_007258455.2 of Sequoia sempervirens. Lineage (NCBI taxonomy): Eukaryota > Viridiplantae > Streptophyta > Pinopsida > Cupressales > Cupressaceae > Sequoia > Sequoia sempervirens. The sequence goes on from VDFB02000007.1 coordinate 81,427,877, forward strand.
GGAAAAGGACCTGGGCCATGTCATTATTACAACATGGAATTCCTACCGTTGGTGGTCCGATGCGTAGGTTGTGAGGAAAATAAGCACGCAAGGAAGACCTCTACCCACAACTTTCTTAAATTTGCAACGTGGGATTAGTTTGGGGGTGGAAAAAATATCAAAGTATGAAACATTGAGCAAGAGGAGACAACCCAAAATAAATGAGAATGGGCTTGATCATGGTGGAGATGTCGCAAGGCATGGTGTCCTAATCGCCTGAGTCATCTAAATGACAAGTCACAAGGGTATCTAGAAAAACTTAAACCCCCATGACCACATATCTATTCATTCAAGTCTGAGTGGAGGAAATGAGTGAAGAAATTGTGCAGAAAGGGAAGAGTATAGAGAGATTAATGCAGATATAATGGCATGGTTGTTCAGAGGTGAAAATGGGGGAGAAATAAGGAAGATAAATTATATTTGTGAATGGAGGACGATGCATAGAGGGGGACTCTTGAACCTCCATTAATCTACCATTTAGAGCTCTATTTCAGGAAGAAACAAGTAGAGAGAAGGCATGGAGACTCTATTTTGGGAAGAAACAGGTAGAGAGAAGGCATGGAGACATCTTGGGGCTCAAATAATAGAGGAAAAATGTGAGAGGAGGGAGTAGAATAGAGTTGGAAAGGCAAAAGATGAGGGAAAACTAGATCTGGTGCAACTAAGTAGAAGCATGAAGGAAAACACAATTGGCAGGAGAAAAGCTAAAGACCACAACGTTTGACGACATCATCCATGTCTACAATGAAGTGGGATCCTTTGAAAAGGCTATGGAAGTCTCTCAAAGTATTATGACAATTTTTTTAATCAGAGATGGTGTGTTGGCAGAGAGAGAACTATTCCAAGAGAAATGAGGTGAATATTATAATGTGGAGCTGGTGAAGAATAGACTTTGGGAGCTTGCGTAGTGGTGAAAAGAAGGAAGCCTACATGATATGATATTTTTCCTTAAGGATGATCCAATTAGAAACCTCAAAAATATGTGTAATCTACAACTTCATAAGGCCAGATTATAGGTAAGAGATGTGACTGTATCCTATTTGATTTTTCATTTTAAATGTTGGATGTTTGTAAAAATTTATAGCCCTTTGATGGTTTGTTGAAGATTCAGTGAATATTTAAAGGAAATCGTGTTATTCATGCGTTTCGTTAAAATACTTCATATTTTCATGTCTTTGAGAGGGAACTCGAGGATAAAAATCTCTTTTATAATTTCTAACCTAACCCATATAAGATTTTAAACATTGTTTGCAAAAGCTATAAATTTTCAAAATATATAAAATAGTATTCAATATGCTATATAATTCTAGAATGGAATTGGATATTGGGGCAAGGGTTTTAGATGACTTCAAGATAACTATTGACCCTTTGAGTATGAGAACCTCAATATCATGTAAATTTCAAACAAAAATGTTTTCTTATGGGTTCATATTAATCAAGGTTTTAATTATTTGAACAACCTTAGTTTGGACTTTAAAGGAGAGGGGAGAAAAGAGTTTTAGCTCAAATTCTTAGTTATAAGAATACCTTATGATATGAGCTGGGAAATAAATATACATAATACGAGGTTTGGCTAGAGGTTTATAACATTATAAGTAATGGCAACTTCATTTAGTGGTACAACAACCACACCTTACTAAACATATCATTATTGTTCAACTTGGTATCTTAGGTAATCCATCAATATTGTGGTAAAGGATTTATGACTATAAAATGTTTATCAATATGAGAACCTTGATATGGGAATTATCATGTGAATGAAGGAAGGATATTATAACTTTAATGAACCACTATATAATTCAATAGTAAATGGAAGGTAACTATTGTTTAATTTAACAGTGTTGTTGATATTGAGTTAAGAGATAAACCCTATGTAATCATACTATGTGACATCTTCTAATACCTTATCGTTGACCATCAAGGTCATATTTAGTATAAATGGAAAGCATGAATAAATTATCCAATTTATGAACTAAAACTATATTGTATTCATATTTTAACATTATTACAAATTGGCACTTTTGGGCAATTTGCCACTACATGGTGTCTATATAACTCATAAGTACCATTTGAACTATCGATTCAACCAAGGGATTGGTACTATATTATTGCATGATTATATCAAATGAAATTATCATTTATTTTAATGGTTATGTAGAGATTAAGAGATAAATTCACTTCCAATCAAATGGTATAACATATCTTGATGTATTATTTCTTATCAATAATTTCATATTTAGTTATAAGTGGCTAGAAGGAACTTTTCATATTTTGAGAATTAAGACTATTTTTAAAGTAATGGATTTCACCAGATAATAAAAGATATTAAGAGATTAATAATATATTATTATTGAATGTATATATTTGGATGTTGATCGAATGGATATAGTGTTGTTAACCATCTAGAGTCAAATTGTGTATTGACTATTCTTAGAGAAAGTTTATAACTATTGTGCTATGCCTTTCAAAGTTTAAATAATTCTATATGACCTTATTGAGGCTTGATGTGTTCTAATGGAGATTGATGTCAAAAATTAGTAGGATCATGATTCTTGATCATATTAGTCAAATATCTTTTGGAGCCATAATAGGGCTTCACATAATTTCCATAGTGTGAATAGATCTTGAGTATTATTGTACTCTTACTGTTAGTAAATGTATCCTAATTGATATATTTGTTCTACCATGTTATCTTCATATATGAATGTTTAATGGGTTTCCCATTGGTATAATATAGTGGTTTTAGATATCAAGAACCATTGCTCATGTGATATCTAAGATTATCAAATCATGTTATATGCATGTTATCACACTCTAAGCCTAAATAGAACCCTATGTTATAAATTATGTGGTACTATCATTAGGATACCAAAGGTAGCACGATATCCTTGATAGGAAATTATAAGGGGTCCGAGGACACTCACATTGAATTAGGAATAATAACTAAGGTGAGGTTTAATTTGATATTTTTATATAAGTGTATGGAATTTCCATGACATAGGTTTGTTATATTGGGAAATAGTGTGTATGTGTCCCTTGAGACATCTTGTAAGGAGGACTATGTGTGACTTTGATCCATTTGGAAGTGAGTACGTAGGGGGTCCTTGGGAAAAGGATTTTTTTGTGATCTCAAGTCCGTAGGGGGATGGTTTAGGGGAGTAACTCCAAGGGTTGGGGTTGTTCCTAAAATTTGGTTTGACCTTTCCTCCTCAGTAAGCTTCAATTTAAGGCTAAAATGGGTACCTAATGGGTATGAAACAAGTTAAGGAAATATAATAACTTTTATTTAATGCATGATGTGCTTTTGAATAGTAAGTTGAATGAAGTAAGAGATTGACTACTTTATAATTAGTATTTGAATATACATATATGTTTGGTAAAGTCCATCTCATGTTGGTTCCATGTAATTTTTATGTGTTGTGAAAACTAACTCCATATCTAGAGGTCTCTATGTATAGGCTTGTGTATTTGTTGATTGTGATTGTGATTCATGTTATGTCTAATCCACTCAAGTGTGAACCTCCATGATATTTGAGCAGTGATAGGAAGTCATTGGACCATGCCAATGACCGATATTTGGGCTACTGCTAGGGGATAGTCAATATTCACCTATTTCATGGAGGTGAAGGTTGCTATGGGCTACCCTGGTTATGATACGGTAAAAATTGCACAAGTAGGGACCCATCCATGTGGGTAACGATAATCCAGGGCTAACTGTTGTATCGAGGGGGTTCATTGGTTGTCACTAATAAGAATAGAAGTGACTGATGTTAAGTGTTACCTAGGATTGTAAAGAAGATATCTAATAATACCACTAAGGTCACATGATGGTATATGTCAGGAGCTACTTCTTCTTGGGTGGACAGACTTGCAGTCATCGGTGGCTTATAGGTGACTGAAATTGGAATCCACCAGGCTATGGTAGGTTCACTACTTGTGGAAAGCACTAGGATGGAGGATGAAACCACAGTGTAGTATGGGATGCATTGAATCCCCTTCCCAAATTTTAGATTGTATGCTTGGCCTTGTTGGTTTGAGGATGGACTCGTGGTGTAGTATGGGATGCACCGAATACTCTTCCCATTTATCCAATTGCAAAAGACTAGAGGAAAGGATGGGAACCATGGTGTAGTGTGCAATGCACCAACATTCTTTTCTCTTTGGGATGCATTATGGACATGTGTTAGTCATCCATTGTGATGTGTCAACTAGTCATTATGTACATGTGATGTGCTAGAGCTAGCCACTTGTGTATGTGTGATGTGCTAGAGCTAGTCACTATGTATTTGTGATGAGTGTTGGAGCTAGCCGTTGTATATTTGTGATATATATTGGAGCTAGGACACTAATGTAATTGTAATATGTGTTTGATCTAATCATTTTTGTACTTGTAATGTATAAATAAGACAAACACATTTGTACTTATGATGTACATATGAGATAATCACCATTGTACTTATGATTTGTGTATGATCCACATTGTTGTACTTGTGATGTGTATGAGCTAGTCATCTTGTGTATATGGAGGTATGCTCATAATATCCATTGTGTATGATCTTTGGGATTATGGTATTAATGACCCCTTGTGAATATTGTGAATATTTGTATTGTTAATTTTAGGATCAGATATAAATAAGAAAAATTTAATTCAAATACAAACAAATAGACACAACATATACCCTGGGAAAACCCTCCACTCGAGGGAGAAAAACCTAGCAACAATATATCACTTATATATTGAATATCAAACAACAATGATCTTTACAATGAGGCTGAATACAAGGCCACACAACAACACCAAAACTACATGCAATAAATGAATATAATATCGCCCTTCTTGAAGACAAAATTTTGGCCTCCTTCAACAACTTCGATCTGCTCTTTGAAGGAAATCACACTTCACTATGAACTCGCACTATGAAGGATGAATGTCATAATGAATGAATGAGAATGAACAAATAACAACGCATATATATACACAAGAGAGAGAAGGATCGTGTCCCTTCAAGACAACAAGGTTGGCCTCAATAAAATCATGTCTCTTCAAAGGTGACGAATGAGAACAAGTCGGCCACATTTAATTATTTAACAATACTTAAATATTATATGATATACAAGGTGAAGTTCCTCTTCACCAATAGTCACCTTAGTAAATTAAATAGCCGATAGGCTACACATTTAATTTATACAAAAATCGGGGTTGGAAGTAAAAGCCTGATGCTGCTATCATCAACATGTACACTAATGCTTGGTAATGTTTGGTATGGAATCAACACTTGATAGAAAATTTATTATCATTATATTATAATTTTCTAATTTGATAGCTTACATGTACTTAACGAATAGCCATGGGTTAAAATTGAGATCATAGATCTCATGCAAGAGGAGATAATGAACTCCCCCTAACATTATGGGGAAAACTATGAAGCCTCTAATTCCCACAAGGGCATACATAGGAAGGGTCACCATTGATGCAAATCAGGGGAGGTCTACAACACCACTCAACACAATCCCAACCAAAATCAACTTCAAAGTCTCAAATCTTCAACTTCACCATAACACACCCAACTTTCACAATTCCTTGTAGTACAACCACTTGGCTAAATCGGGTATAACTTCTTGGTGAGGTCCTTTCAATTTAGGACCAAAATATTTTCAGGTACCCATTAGGGTGTACAACTACATACCACAAAATCTCAACAGGTTTCTTTAGAACAACTTCTTCAAATCAAGCTTCCTACACTGACTAGACCTCAAATTAGGTTTGTTTTACAAAAAAACATGTCTCAAACTCTCTTCTAAACTTCTAAACTCATTAGGGAAGAAATATACAGGTATCCAAACCAAATATTCCACAACTTGTTTCAGGAGAACCGGTCCCCAATACACCAATCCACAAAACCCTCTTTTTAAGCAATAAACTTAGGGTTTTATTGAAAGTCACACCTCAAACCTTCACACAACCTTGACATCACCTCAATCAGGTCCTAGTACACCTTCATATACTCACCCAATCAACAAAACTTTCTTCCACAACCAAATCTACACATTTCCATATTCAAACCTCCCAAATTCATTAGGAAAACACACTTTTCTCTCTTAGGGCATCATGCCTAACACTCTATTTGGCCTCCCTTGCACTCTCTCAACATATACAAACCTATTTCCCAATATATTAGACCCATTCCATAAGTTATAGTATCCACAAAGAGTGGATTGGATTAGGTTTGCATGTTAAAGACTTTCAAAACCCTTAACTTTGCAAGTTCAGACCTGGTCTCAATAATTCCTCAATAAAATGCTTTAAAATTAATGAAAAACTTCAAAATTAAATTAAAATCAAAGCTAAGACAGTCTACTATGAAAAAAAAATCAAATTTGAATCAATATGATACTGTATGGTTCGTACAGTTACCCTGCAATTACAAAAAATACATAAGATATAGGAAAAACAAAGTAGTATTATTGTGCCAATCTCAAGAAATGTTTCAACAACCATTACATTGAGCTTCTTCACATATTTAAAATTTTTTCCACCAAAAAAAAATTTGTTTCAACTACCCCAAATGGCCATTCAAATCTATGTGACCATTGGACTTCTAAACCCGCCTTTTACAACATTTTTTAATCTTGCATTTTTGCGCAAATAACAACTTTTCATTATTTTTGTACTTTTAGCAATCTATACCCACTAAACACCTAATTACCATCTAATATGACCTATTACAACATTAAATGGTCTCCATGACCTTATTTAAAGACAAAAAGACTCCAAATCCTAAATTTGACTCAACATCAACTTTGATTGAAATTTTTTTCTCAAAGGTGCTCCTACACCATACACCCCAACTTTGAATATTTCCAAGTCCCTTGGAAAGAATGTTGTAACTTTTCCTTCTTTGTGCAATTCATACCTCTGACCTTCTTGATTGTTGTCAACAGGTTCACCTTGCCTTTGATTCTCACTGTACTTGAAATCCTTGCCATTATTATCACTTGAATGTTGCTCCAACTTTACACACTTTACTATGGGGTGTCCTTCAACTTTTACATCACCAAACACTGATGTTATGCAATATTTTACATATGTACCAAATCTCTTATCAACTATCATTACTTCCATCTTTATTTCATGCTTAGATCCATGCCCAATGCTCTTCTTAACTCCATTCTTTTATGTATCAGACTTGCAATTTTATGTACCATCACTCTTAGGTACCTCTGTCAGACCTGCAACCATCTTTTCCACTGTCCCATCAACCTCACAAACCTTTGTTCCAACATCACTTGACTGCCTCTTCACTACCTTCATTATCACAGGGCACATAACTGTCCCAACTAGTATTCCTTCACGCTTTTCTTGCCTTTCCATAAGCTTTTCACCCTTACATTGCACTGTATCAGACCAAGACACAATTCCATCTTTTCTGTTCCACATGAAAGCATCCTTCATGCCAACTTCCTACACACTATCTTTTTTTCTTCTATCTGCTATCCCAACATTTTCATGCCTTGAAATGGCTGCCAATCCCTTATTCTTACCTTCCTCAATACTCACAAAATATTTTCTCCCAATCATGATGATCTCACCTTGTTCCTTTGCTCCTTCAACTAATGGAGTTAGTGTGAATCTCTTCCCATATTTTTCAATTGTATAAGTGTTTTGTCTCCCATCATAAATTACAGACCTTTCAAACTGCCAGGGCCTTCCAAGCAACACATGGAAACAACTCATAGGAAAAATATCACAAAAAACCTTGTCTTTGTATTTTCCAATTTGAAACTCAACTGTATCTTGTTTTGTTACCAAAATGGACCGATTATCACTTACCCAAGACACTTTGTAAGGATTTTCCCTATGTACTCTTTCCAATTTCAATGTGTCTACCATTTCACTAGATACCATGTTGTCAGTGCATCTTGAATCTACTATCACCTTACATACCTTGTTTTTTGCATTTGCAAGATGTCCTAAATAATGCTCTTCTCTGAATCAACTAATTCTCCTTGGATGTCTTCAAGAGTTGTCTCTTCATCATCAAACTTTCTCCAACTTCAAGTCAACAATTATTGGAATTTGAACTTTCAGCCTCATCCTCTTGGACAATTTGTGCTCTTCTCTCACTTTTCCTTTCTCCACCACTTGATGTAGAACTAAATTTCTTAGGGAATTTGTAAGAAGGATGACCAAACTCATTGAAATTCTAGCACTTACCAACAAAGATGTTTGAATTTCTTCCACCACCAAATCTGCCCCTTGTTCCTCTAAAACCATCTTTGAAATCCCCAACTTGCTCTTCCTTTTTGTGCACATCCTCTTGGATCTCACTTGTTTGTCTTGGAGTAGAGAAAGATCCTCTTCCTCTTGTAGTGTTTCCTCTTCCTCTAATTGTTTTCTCTTTCCTTCTTTTCACTTTTTCCTCAACCTTTAGTGCCATTTGATAGCATTCTTTAACACTCCTTGGATTTGTTAAAGCCAATTCATCCTATATATTCAATCTCAAACCACCCAAGTACCTAGCTATCTTTTCATCCCCATTCTCATTATGGTTAGACCTCATACTTAACTTATATAATTTCTCAGTGTATGCCTTTACATCCATCTCTTTTTTCCTTAAAATTTGTAACTTCTTAAACATCTGAATAGAATAATCAAAAGGGAGAAATTTACCTTTCATCTTAGCTACCATCTTGTCCCATGTTACAATCTTGGATTTTACTTGCTTCCTTCTCTCTGATTGTAAATAATCCCACCACAAAAGTGCATGACCTTTTAACTTTGTCTTAGCAATCTTGACTCTCTACTCTTTAGGAATGTCTTCACACTCGAAGTAGTTGTCCAAAGATGCTATCAAATCCAGTAACTCTTCTTCATTCAGGTTCCCACTAAACTTTTGAACATCAATCTTTACCTTATCCTGGTCACTCTTGACCACCCTTAACAATTTTTCCATTCTCTAATCTTTTAGATCAAGTTCTTCCTCCATATCTTCAAACTCTTCTTCATCTTAATCATCTAAATCACTTTCAACTTCTTCTCTTCTCTTGTTTGTTTCCAAGGCTGCCAAACTTTCCTTCAATTCTTTGCTCTCTCTCACATATCTATCCTTCAAGTCACTCATCTCTTTTTCCATATTCTTCCCTTTAGGAGGCATCTTCACAACTTTGTCTTTTCACCTTCCACTCTTTCCTTTGCAAACTTCAATCTTCTTCATCAGAGATCTGGTACCTTCACTCTGCTACCAAATGATGCCAATTATGGGAGGCCTGCAGAACCACTCAACACAATCCCAACCAAAATAAACAACTTCAAAGTCTCAAATCTTCAACTTCACCATAACACACCCAACTTTCACAATCCCTTGTAGTACAACCACTTGGCTAAATTGGGTATAACTTCTTGGTGAGGTCCTTTAAATTAAGGACCAACAACTTTTTAGGGACCCATTAGGGTGTAAAACTACATACCACAAACTCTCAACAAGTTTCTTTAGAACAACTTCTTCAAATCAGGCTTCCTACACTAACTAAACCTCAAATTAGGTCTGTTTTACAAAGAAACATGTCTCAAATTTTTTTCTAAACTTCTAAAATCATCAGGGAAGCAATCTATAGGTATCCAAACCAAGATTCCACAACTTGTTTCAGGAGAACCAGTCCCCAACACACCAATCCACAAAACCCTCTTTTTAAGCAATAAACTTAGGGTTTTATTGAAAGTTACACCTCCAACCTTCACACAACCTTTCCAACACCTCAATCAGGTCCTCATAGGCCTGTATATACTCACTGAATCAACAAAACTTTCTTCCCCAACCAAATCTACACATTTCCATATTTAAACCTCCCAAATTCATTAAGAAAACACACTTTTCTCTCTTAGGGCATCATGCCCAACACTCTTTTTGGCCTCCCTTGCACTCTCTCAACATATACACACCTATTTCCTAACAATTTATAGTAGCCATAGAGAGTGGAATGGGTCAGGTTTGCATGTTAAAGACTTTCAAAACCCTTAACTCTGCAAGTTCATACCCAGTCTCAGTAATTCCCCAATAAAATGCTCTAAACTTAATGAAAAACTTCAAAATTAGATTCAAATCAAAGCTAAGTCAGTCTACTATGCAAACAAATTTAATTTGAATCAATATGATGTTGTATGGGTCGTACAGTTACCTTGCAATTATAGAAAATTAATAAGATATAGGAAAAACATAATAGTATTATTGTGCCAATCTCAAGAAATGTTTCAACAACCATTACATCGAGCTTCTTCACATATTTAAATTTTTTCCCACCAAAAACCAATTGTTTCAACTACCCCAAACAACCATTCAAATCTATGTGACCATTGGACTTCTAAACCTGCCTTTTACAACATTTTTCAATCTTGCATTTTTTCACAAATAACAAATTTTTCATTATTTTTGCACTTTTAGCAATCTAGACCCACTAAACACCTAATTACCATCTAATATGACCTATTACAACATTAAATGGTCTCCATGACCTTATTTAAAGACAAAAGAATGCAAATCCTAAAGTCTACTCAACTTCAACTTTGATTGACAAAATTTTCTCAAATATGCTCTTGCACCAACCATGAACCCTCAAGGTTTATGTTTTGATATAGGGATGACCCTAACTTTAGGAGCTTAACACTTCTAAGTGTAAGAAAATAAGTTGTGATCTTGATTTTTTATATCATAATGATGAATGGTCAGATCTTTTCATATTGGCACTTCAAATATAGATGAAGGATGCTTGGTCAATTAAGTTGGTAGTTGTGGTAAATTGTTTAAAAGAAAAAAAATGTAGTTCTCAAGTGGTATATTTTACATGAAGAAGTGGAACAAGATGAAGAGGTAATGGAATTTTTTTAATTTCCTTAAAATTTGTAATGTTAGTTCATTTACAAATGTGTTGGTGATTGAGGAGCATAGAAGTGTATAAGAAGAAAGCATAAGGTTATTGAAAGTTGTAGTGTAGGAAAGCACCTAATGAACATGTTGGAATGAAGAAAGAAGAAAGTGAAGAAGAAGAAGAGGAAAGTGTAGATGAGGAGATGACATAATTATTTAATTTTCATTCTATTGAAAATGATACATACATGTAGGTGTAGTGAGCAAGAAATGTGAAGACTATTTTTTGTTGAGGAGGTTGGATTATGGTGGGTTTGATCCCATGCGAGAGAAGAGGAGAGAAAAGTGCATTTGGTGGAGGAGGTTGGTTTATGGTGGACAAAATTCCACAAATGAAAGAGAGTTTGGTAAATATATTTTATAGAGGAAGATAGGGAGAGTCCATCCAAATGCTAGAAGAGGAGAAAAAAAAAGTTATTGCATTCATCATTGGAAGCATTGGGGTATGTTGCAGAATTTGCACATTTTAAAAAGGTGATTCAATCATTCAACTCCATTTTGTGAGACTATGCTCACAAACTTCTTTCCTGGTGAGAATTTTTTCTTGGTGAGAATTCTTTCTTGATGAGACTATGCATTCATCATTGGAAGCATTGGGGTATGTTGCAGAATTTTCACATTTTAAAAAGGTGATTCAATCATTCAACTCCATTTTGTGAGACTATGCTAGAAAATTTGAGTTCACAAACAATCATGTATCACCCAAAAATATTTCAAGTTTTGTTTCTAGCTCTAGTTGAATTTATTGTGTTTTATTTTTTGTTGTGTTGGTTTTTTGTGGTTTTACTCTAGGAGATATTATATCTATATTTCAAGCAATCTAAGGACATTATTGTCAAGAATGGCCAAAAGGGTATCTCCAATTTCAATTTGGTGAATTTTGGAGAAAATTGGCTAAGTCTAGAGGAAACTAGAGTTTCAAACTTGCTTGGAAACAAATCAAAGTTTTTCCCTATTTTGTGAACCTTAGGTACTATTGCTAAGTTCTTGTTCCTTTGCTTCCCTCATACAAGTGTATGTTCTCACCCATATGTCTAATGAGCTTGGTGAATTTCCTCAACAAGAAATTCAGACAAGTTCTAGTTCCTAATGTCTTTGAAACCTCCAACAAAGTCTTCTTGCAAAAGAGAATCAAAACAATTCCTAATGGAGTAAGAACCTCTAATAAAGTTGAATAGTTCCTATTGGGGTAGGAACCCCCAATGAAATAAAACAAAGAAAAAGATAAACATTTTTGAAAGTTCGAATAGTTCCTATATAAGTGGGAACCCCACAAAAAGTGGAATGGTTTCTATTTGGGTGGGAACCCCCAACAACATGAAATAGTTCCTAGTTCCCATCAGGTTGCGAACCATCAAAAAAATGAAACAAAGATGAAACATTTTGGAAAATGGAACAATTCCTAATGGAATAGGAAACACCAAAAAAGTGGAATAGTTCCTAGTGAGATAAGAACCTTAGACATAAGGAACCAGTTCCTAGTACCTAACACATCTCCAATAGATTGGAATGACTTATTATTGAAGCAATTAGTTAACTCCTAGGTAATTGAAAATTGTCTATATAGTTCTTGGTGGGTGTTAAATATCCAATAAAGCATTGAATACTCTTTTAAGTGTCTAAGGACTTTTTAAATGATGACATGTGGTAGATTGAGATCAATAACTTGTGATTGTTCAGTTCTAGTGGTTCAACATCTTTTGTAAATAGTATCTAACCCAATATTGATACGATTTGAGGAGGTGGGTTCGCTATTAAAGAAGGGGTGAGGAGGTTCGTTGGAAGTTGGTAGAAGGAAGAGTTTCTCCGATTGTGGTTGGGAGGGATCTTCTTGTTGGCTTGAGAGATGGCTTGAGAGTTAGCCTAAGATTGTAATGTTTTGAATTATACATTGTACTCTTGAATGTTGCACACAAATAAAATACTTTGAATTTTTTGTGATTGTGAATATTGTTGTAGAGAAATGTATATTTATTATTTGAATTAGTTCAAATGGAGTTGTTTTGTGAGTTTGGTGTTGTGTTCACTGTGTGACTGGGTAGTTTTATAAGACCCCCTGGTCACGATTGGAGGCTGGAGGGTTTTCATCATTTCAAACCAATTTTTGCTCAGAGATCGTGCTTTGTATGATAAGAATATATTTTTTTCTTTCTTTTTATATGCTAATAGAATTGAAGAATGAATATATTGGGAAGTTTATTTGCTTATCCAATGAAGCTTTGTATGATAAGTTCAATATAAATTATTTCCTAGATAATTTAGGAGTCTATAGATCTAGGGAATCATACCCTTTTCAAGGTCATAAGACAATTTAATGGAGGACTAAAAATGTAGCTTGACATGAATTTTATTTAATAATTCAAGAGATCTATGATTTGAGAGTTCAAAGAGGTAGTAAAATGAGAACTTGAGAATTCAGCTCGTGAGCTACACCCTTTCTGATGGTTACAAGACAACTTGATGGAGTTCCACTTAGTTCTTGAATTATTTTTTAAAGAAAATGGTTCTAAAAAATATATATTTATTTGTTTTAATCAATACATTTTGTTGTGTGAAATGTAAACCTAAGGAAATACTAGAATGATAAAATTTACATTAATAAATTCACCTTAATGACTTATTTTTTTGTTATTAAACAAATAGTAATATTCAGATAAGAGGATAGTTGGTCAAGTTATATTTGAAAATCTTTATAAAAAATAACAAATTGTAGTGAATTCAAGAAAGAACTTAATGATATGATTATTATGTGCTTTTTTTATTATATAATTGTAATTGCCATTTTCCATTACAAGGTTTCTAAGAAAAATGTTGTAACAATGTTAGTGGTGATGCTTATCTCATTGGTTCCTCTGTCAAGTTGTTTTCTTTGCTCTAGAGTTGTTGGTGGAGACTGATACTCATTTTCTATTGTAATCTTTCTTTATCCCATTGGCATCAAGGGGCTAGAAGTCTATATGCTCCTTATTTAGTCTTCTTTGTTTGTTTTTTCATGACAGGCTAGATATGTTCAATTGTTGCTTGTATGATTTTGGTTGCCCCATGTTTGCAAGGTATTTAGTCTGTCAATTCCAAACCATTGATGGGGCCTATTGTTGGATACTAACAACAAGATTAGAAATAAAGGAGAATTTTATCTTTAGAAAAGATAAAGGAAAGAAAAAAAAATCATATATATAGCTTGACACAAGTTGAAGAAAAATCATACTGACACAAGTTGAAGATATTATATATATCTTGTTGCTTTGAAAGAAAAATGATTGTAATGAATTGTAATTGAAGAGTAGCAGGCTATGGGTGAAGATTGTAATCAACTTCTTTGAGCAATAAGAATACTAATACTTTTCCCTTTGGATATTTATTTGGCATATTGCTAAGGTTTTACCATGTAAATCGGTGTCTTATATGCTATTTTGTTATTCCATTTTATTTTTCTTGTTATTTCTTTGCAACTAATTTGTGTTGCAATACTATTTAAGTTTGTGGGTTTTACGTTTCTATTTCCACAACAAGTGGTATCAGAGCAATTATTTTGCAGTGTCTATGTTAGGATTTGCTGTTTGTTTTGTAGCATCAAATGAAAAAGGTTTCAAATGCAAGGTTTGAGGTGGATAAAGTCAATGAGAAGAATAATTTTGAGCTATGGAAGCTCAAGATGTGTGATTTGTTAGTGCAACAAGGATTGCACAAAGTGTTGGTAGGGAAGTCAAAGAAATATGTAAAGATGACTAATGAAGATTGGGGGGATCTAGATACAAGAGCTCTTAGCAAGTAAACCCACAAAACTAGTTTATAGTTCCAGTGAGGAAGGAAAATTGTAAAACATGCCTCCATGGTGAAAATTTTGGTTTTTTGGGGTTTGAACAAACTTTTGGTTCGAGCAATCCCAAAGGGGGTTTGCTCAAACCACCCTTTGAGCAAACCCTATTAAATGTTGGGTCCCACATTTTTCTCATTTCCCATAATAAAAAACAAAGGGAAAATTTATGGAAAGGGGGTTTCACTCGAACCCTGGTTTGAGAAAACCTACGTTTGAGCGAATCTACAAGGGGGGTTCGCTCAAACCTGGGTTCATTCAAAACCCCCATTTCC
Source organism: Sequoia sempervirens (assembly GCA_007258455.2). Taxonomy (NCBI): domain Eukaryota; kingdom Viridiplantae; phylum Streptophyta; class Pinopsida; order Cupressales; family Cupressaceae; genus Sequoia; species Sequoia sempervirens. Next base: position 81,442,930 of record VDFB02000007.1, read on the forward strand.
CCCCTTCTCCCCCTCTGGCACCAAAAATATCCATAATTTTTCCCTTTGAAGCTTGAGTTGAAGATGAAAATGGAGGAGACTTCACAGACCCAACTGGATGATGGTAGTCCTCAAAATGAGCTATCCAACGAATATAATTTTAATATGTTTTGGTTTTATTATGTTTTTTTTTTTTTAGTTTGATTAAACATAGGTTTTCATCGAAAATCAAGCTCTCTATTCTCCACATGTGGAAAAATAGTATATTATCAAAATACAATTTTGAAAAATATGTGGAGGCTAGGTATTGATGTCCTTAATCCAATAAAAAAATAAATTGAATTTTGATAAATACAAAAAAAGTTATGTTGTTATGGTCGCCTATGCTGAATTGTAATTGGTTTGACTTCAAAACTTGATTAAGGAAAAAATATTCAATAAAACACTATGAAACCAAATGAAAGCACTAGATATCATAGTTAAAAATCTAAATTAAAAAAAAAAAGAATTTTATCCAAGTTCATGGAAAAAAATTTATGTTTTATGCGGTAATCATCACTCCTTAAAAATGGTGTTTACTGAAAAACATAGTTTTTAGAAGAAAGGGAAAAAAAAGTGCAATTTGATTCCAACAATTTTGAAAACATTATATTTAGAATCTACAGACAAAATGTCACAAATCACTAGTTTGCATCATTTTCAAATTCCTCGCGATTTAGCTGCTATAGGTGCCTGAAAGTTAAGATTTAGTTAGAAAAAAATAGTTTAGTGTCCAGTTTGGCAAAAAATTGTAAACCAGTATTGTGGGATCACCCTAGCACAATTCGGTTGTGTTTAACAAATGATGTTCTTTTCAATATTGTTGGAGAGGAAACAAGAAGCTTATGGAGTAAAATGGAGAGTCCTTATATGACAAAATCCTTGACAAATTGGATCTACTTGAAGAAGCAGCTATATAGTTTGTGAATAAAAGAAGGTATAAAAATTGTTGACCATTCAAATATTTTCAATACTCTTATATGCCAATTAACTAGTATGTGTGTAAAATTCAAAGATGAAGACAACACAATTATGTTATTGTGTTCATTGCCCAAATCTTGGAATCACTTAGTCAATTATATTAGCTTTACCACAACTGATAGCCTTAAATTTGATTTTGTTGTGGGAGCTTTGTTGTTGAAGAGGTGTGAAAGAAATCTAACATAGAAACCTCCACATCAGAAGCAATGGTGGTTAGGGGTCAATCCACAAAAAAAGGGGAAGATTCGAGAGGTACATCTAGATCTAAGTCAAAAGGAAAAAAGGGAAAGTGAAAATATTGGTATTGCAATAAATCAAGACATTGTTGCAAGGTATTCGCCCTTGGTCTCCTTGTTCTGTGCAGTGTGACATGCTTAGATCTGTGACATGGCTTAACCACCTCCTGTGGATTCATTAACTCTTGTGGTTGTATCAGACATTAACAGGTCGATCTTTTAGTGTAATGACAACCATATGTTCCAACAATTGGTATCAGAGCCTAGGTCAGGGGTTTGAACCCCTCACTTGTGTTGGGGGGGTTGTTACAAGGTGTGCGCCCTTGGTCTCCTTGTGTTGTGCAGCACAACACTCAAGTTTGTGACATGGATTAACCACCTCTTATGGATTCATTAACTCTGATGGTTGTATCGGGCATTAACACACCTTCGATCTTTTGGTGCAACGACAATTGTATGTTCCAACAGGCATCTCAAGAAAGATTATGGGAAAAGGAAAGAAGACAATGATGACTCCAAAAAGGAAGCGAATCTGATTGAGACAAGTTCAAGTACGGTTGATGAAATTTTATCTATTTGCAATTCCTTATAGTATCATGAAGAATGGTTATTAGATTTTGGTGCTTCTAATCACATGTGTCCACATAAGAGTTGGCTTTCTTCTTACTAAGCTACTGATGGAGGTGTTGTTCTTATGGGAAATAATGTTTCTTATAAGACTGTTGGGATTGGAAGCATTAAGATTAAAATGTTTGATGGTGTTGTGAGGACATTAATAGAGGTAAGACATGTACTATAACTCAAAAATAACTCAATTTCCTTGGGAGTTTTGGATTTTGAAGGTTATAAATTTACAAGTCAAGATGGATCAATGGAAGTGTCCAAAGGCATTTTGGTGGTCATGAAGGCTACAAATATTAGAAACCTTTACAAGCTAGAAGGGAGTGCTGTAATAAATGAAGTGGTTGTGGTATCCGAGGAAGAAAATGAATCTACTCATTTATGGCATCAACGACTGGGTCATATGAGTGAGAAAGGGTTGAAGGTACCTTTGAATCGCAAGTTACTTCCAAATCTAAAATCTTTGAATTTGAATTTCTACAAGCATTGTGTTTATGGGAAGCAATCTAGACATAAGTTTAAAGCATGCGGTCATACAAGTAAGGGTATTCTATATTATATTTTTTCAAATGTTTGGGGGCCATCCCCTATAGTTTCTTTTGAAGGATCATCATATTTTGTGACATTTATAGATGACTACTCTAGAAAGGTGTGGGTCTATATTTTTAAAATTAAAGAGGATGTGTGTAGTGTATTTAAGTAGTTTAGAGTTTTGGTTGAAAAAAGAATTAGAAGATCAATTAAGTTTTTAAGAACAAATAATGGAGGCGAGTTCACATCTTTGGAATTTGATAACTATTGTAAGGAAGATGGGATCGAAAGGCATAAGACCACTATTTACACTCCTCAACAAAATGGTGTTGTTGAACACATGAATAAGACTCTTCTAGAGAGAGAAAATAGAATGCTTAGTAATACCGACTTGCAACAAGAGTTGTGGGTAGAAGCAATATCTACAACTTGTTATTTGGTAAATCAATCACTATTAGTTGCAATAGATTGTAAGATTCCTAAAGAGTTGTGGATAGGTTATTCTTGTGATTATTCAAATCTGATTTTTTTGGTTGTGATGCATATGCTCTTATTTCAAAGATCAATATTCTAAATTAGACCCCAAATCTAAGAAATATAACTTTTTTGGTTATGGTGATAAAGTTAAGGGAAACAAATTGTGGGATCCTACTACCCACAAAGTCATTATTAGCAGAGATGTAATATTTGATGAATCTTCTCTCATAAAATTAGATATTGTAGAAGTTGATTTGAAACAGGAACAAGTACCACAATATCAACAAATTCAATTGGAAACTCATCCATCTACAAAAAATAGGGAGCAAGAAGGAGGTTTTGAAGAAGAAGATGAAGATGTAGAACTCCAAAAGGGTAGGAAAGTTATTGGTTGCAAATGAGTCTTCAAATTGAAGAAGGGTGTTGATGATAAAGTTGAAAGGTACAAAGCAAGACTGGTAGCAAAAGGGTGTTCTCAAAAGGAAGGTATTGATTTTCATGAAATTTTGTCATCAGTCATTAAGCTAGTTTATATTCGGGTTGTTTTAGCACTTGTTGCTTTACTTGATCTTGAGTTGGAGAAATTAGATTTTAAAACAACATTTTTACATGAGATTTGGATGAGGAGATACATATGGAATAACTAGAAGGGTTTGTTCAAGATCGCAATAGGGAATTTTTTTACAAACTCAAAAATTCATTAGATGGCCTAAAACAGTCTCCTAGACAACGGTACAAGAAGTTTGATTCCTTCATGGTGAGCCAAAATTTTACAAGAGTGAATATGACCATTGTGTTTACTTTAAAAGTTTGAAAAATGGTTTATTCATTATCTTTGTATTATATGTTGATGATATGCTTGTAGCAAGCAAAAGCATTGTTGAGATCAACTGGTTAAAGGATCAGATGGCTAGGACTTTTAATATGAAGGATCTAGGAGCAACAAAATAAATTTTGGGTATGGAAATACATAGAGACAAGGAACATGGTAAGCTTTGGTTATCACAACAGAAGTATGTGGAGAAGATCCTCATAAGATTCAGTATGATAAATGTGAAACCAATAAATATCCTTTTAGCTTCTCATTTTAAGTTTTTTTCAAGTTTATGTCCTAGTAATAAAGAAGAAAAGGATTAGATGTCTCGTGTAACATATGCTAATGCAGTACAAAGTTTAATGTATGTGATGGTATGTACAAGACTAGATATTTTACACATAGTTGGTGTTGTCAGTAGATACATGGAAAATCCAGGTAAAGAGCATTGGACAGTAATGAAATGGTTGTTTTGATATCTTAGAGGCACAAATGATTATTGTATCACCTTTAATGGTTGTAGTGGTTTAGTTTGTGGTTATGTTGATTCAAATTTTGCAGGTGATTTAGACACAAAGAGATCTACATTAGATTATGTCTTTACTCTTGTAGGAGGTCCTATTTGTTGGATGCCAAAGCTTCAAGAAATAGTTGCTTTATCTACTAGTGAGGCAGAGTATATGGCTGTCTCACATGCATGCAAAGAGGCAATTTGGTTGAAGGGTCTTTTGGGTGAGTTTGGAAAAGTGTAAGACAAGGTGATTGTATTTTGTGATAGTCAAAGTGCTATACATTTGACTAAAAATCTAGCTTATCACAACAAGACTGAACATATTGTGATTAAATACCATTTTGTAAGACAAGTTATTGATGGAGGTGGAGTAGCTCTTGAAAAAGTTCATACACTGAAAAATTGTGTAGACATGTTTACAAAACCAGTACAACTAGAGAAGTTGAAGTGGTTTTTGACTTCTCTTGGCTTGCAAGAAGGTGATGAATAGGCATGAGCAAGAATCAAGTAAATTGTTTTCAAGGTGGAGATTGTTGGATAATGACAACAAGATTAGAAATAAAGTGGAATTTTATCTTTAGGAAAGATAAAGGAAAGAAATAAAAAATTTATATTTGGAAAAGATGAAGATTTAAAAACAAAAAGATAAAACAAAACAATAAAATCAAAGCTGGTTTTTCTAAGTTTGACACAGGTTGAAGATATTATATATATCTTGTTGCCTTAAGAAGATTGCAATCAATTTCTCTTAGCAATAAAAATACCAATACTTTGCTCTATGAATGTTTCCTTGACATATTGTCAAGGTTTTACCACATAAATCAGTATCTTATCTGTTATTCTGTTATTTCATTTTATTTTTCTTATTATTTCTTCACAACTAGCTTGTGCTGCAATATTATTTAAATTTGTGGATTTTACGTTTCGATTCCACAACACCTGTGACCCCTTTGGGCCCTGCATTTCATTTCCAGGTCTCTTGCTTCAGGGTTCTACACGTCAAGGCAGAGCATCCTTTGGGCGGTTCCTTCCGTATTGTATACTCTTACAGATGTATTAACTATGTCAGCAATTTGTGTGATGCTGTGGATCGGATGATTATTTCATCTCAATGGAATAAATGAGATCAGATTAAGAGAAGCAAATTTAAGCTCAGGATATTCAATGCAAATCAGAATCCTGTTTGCAAGTATGCTAGCAGTGAGAGAATCAATGTCGCCAAGGTAAAAGAGATTCAATGTTTATTGGCAAAATAATTATGAATTTCTTAATTTAATAGTTATAAGATTCACAAACACAAGCTACATTGTGTGTAAAGTCTTCATTACAAGAACAAACTCATTCTTCTATGCTTATTTCTTCCGACTGTACACTGAAGAAATAATATTATAGCAAAGACCCAAGCCACAGCACACAACAATAGTCCAACCAGTAATTTCATCCTTTTGGATGGCAAATTCATTGCGTGCCTCTTCTAGTTGTTTAGCAATATTTTCCTTTTGATAAAGAGCATCATCTCTTTGACTGGCTAGTTGATACGATTTTCTGAGTTCCAAGTTATGTAACATTTTGTAGTGGTTAAGTGCACACTCAATATCTGCTTTTGCAGCTTCAGCATCCTTTCTGGCTTCCCTTTCAAATCCAAGCTCCAAAATACTCTCATCTCTTTGCTTAAGCGCCTCTTCTTTCAATCTCAAAGCTTCACCTAATTGTTTGGTAATATTTTCCTTCTCTCTCGAGGCTGCATGCTCTTGACGGTAGGCATTATCTCTTTGCATTCTGAGGTCATCTTTTTTCTTGAGTGTTTCATCTGAGACTGCCCTCAAGTGATTTAATGAAGATTCCAAAATCGCTTTTGCAATTTCAGCTGCCTTCCTGTTTTGCCTCTCGAGTTCAAGCTCCAAAAGAACCGCTTCAAGGCTCTCTGGATGACCTTGCGAAGAAATTTTGGGCAACATAATTGGTGTGGTCATGGAATCCCTATAATCAGAATGCATCTGGTCATTAAAGGTGGAGATGTAAAAGGAGAAATTTGGTGTATAAAATAAAATGCAAACCAAAAGAAGAAATAGTGAGCTCGACACAGTAATAAGTTTACCTTCGGATGAACATGTAAGTCCGACACTCTCCCAGGTTGAAAGTCTCACCAATGTTGGGCCCAGCTCCTCTTCTATTAGTGTAGCCAGGATAATCTGCTTTGTCAAAATTCACTGATTCTTTTAAAAGCAACCCACATTTTTCTGCTTGCTCCACTAGCTTCCACTTGTCATAAGGATCTCCTTCTTTGTGGGTAACATGGATATCTTCCATTTTGTTAAGCATGGTCACTCCATTCTTGAAGAACATCTTCAACAAACGACGGTGTTTTCTGTCCAACAAACAAAGTTCAACAACCATAAACTTCTAAATTGAAACTGGCTGCTTGTTGCAGGATACAGTCAATGGAAATTCCTTTTATTTAAATAAAATTTGACTTCATGTTGACGAATTTTACGAATTTATTTCACTAGGAAAGGTTTTAAAATTGAAGAAACTTGCCTGATAAGTTTGTTATCACGTTCCTTCCCACAGAAACCTGCATGAGGGAAATTGTAGACAATTCTATCAAACAACATCTCCTTAATAATCTCATGCTTATTCATTGTTGTTACATCAACACCATGCAATATCATTGCTCCAAGCTTCTCCAAATTATGAAGGTTATTTTGGCCTGACTCATACGAGCTTATGATCTTCTCTGCATTGTTGGCAGACATATGAGTACAAAAGAAGAATACTATAAAAAACACAACAGGGATTATTAAGGACTTGGTAACACTTGAAGTGCAACAATCAATAGAAAACCTGAAGGAAAGATTTCAGACCTCTGCTGTCAAGAGAGGTGGAAACCATATTAGCTGCAGAACCAAATGCATTGGCCAAAGCTACAGAAAATGAAAAGTCCCCTTCCCCCACCAATAAAATCTTATGTAAGTTGGAGTAGTGCTTGATCCTTCTCTCCAAAGCAGGCGATCTGAGTGGATGTTTGGAAATCAAAATGTCTTGATCATGTAGTGTGGAATCCATTTATAATAAAGGGAGAAAACGCAAAGGTCCAAGCTGCTAGGCCTCTGTAAAAATTAAAGATGGTTTCAAGAAAAAATCCTGAAATCAATAAGTTAATCTTAGAATTGGCTTACAAGCTCAAACCACACTCATCTCAAAGACACTATGAAACCCACACCCTTGGCATAAGATGCAATCAAGAACCCCTGAATATACCCTTGTGAAATGCAAGATGCAATTCTAAGTCGAAGACAATAATCTAAATTGAAAAATTGTAACATTGTTCCATTAAGCTTCAATTAAACACAAAAGCATTTTTAAGGGCAATACATTTAGCCTTTATTGCACAAAATTTTAGTACCATTCCTACCACAGAACAAGCCTTTAATGCTTCTAATGGGTGTAGAATCTTAGATTTTCACCCTACTGCTTTTAGACATTACTCAAATTTTGATATTCCATATATACTTTTAATTTGTTGAAGATGATGTCAAAGATTGTACATAAAAAGCAATGTCATCCAGTAATCCAGCTCTTCTCTTTATGTTATATATATCCTTGAATTAAATGATCAATATTGCCAATTTTTTCAGTTGTAGGATTCTTTATGAACATCCAATGACGTCCAAAGCTTAATTGTTAATTGCTAAACAATTCTTCTCAAAACTTTCAGAGGGAATTTTAAGACCACGTAACTAGTTCAGGTTGTTTGCAGTTTTTATTCACCTTCAAATGATCTCGTATAAACTGATCAGTACTAATATAAGAAATAACACACGTTTTATGACAAAAACTATACCTTGTTGCTACTTCTATGAGCACTAGGGACAACAACTGGATACATCAAACAAAGCTACCACTTGCCACTGCATCAATGGTATATGAGTTAGGCAATTGTCTATGCAGCCATACTTTTGACGAAATTAGAATACAGTGTAATTTTTTATTTTTATTTAATTAATAATTACAGTCAAATGTGCAATATGATTGCTGAGTAGAGGTTGTCTATGAGTTAGCATATAAAAAGATAAAAGTATCCATAAGTGAAAATATGACAGAAATAAAGACATTTAACTTCTTGTCCCTCTTGATATAATAGTTGTGGAACTGAATTGAATTTCTAAAGTGCTGTCAAGCGATCTACAGAATTCACAATCCTTTATATTAATTAAGTTATTTGAAAGATGTTTATAGGAAATTCCATATTAAATATAAGTTAATATTTCTAATTAATATCGAAGGAACATATAAAATATATTATGCAGATTTAAATTTGTATTGTTAAATTTGAATTTACAAAATTATGTCTTTTTAATTATTCAGGTAAGATACTTGTTATTACTTAACAATTATCTAAATTATTAATTATTGATCACAAATAATTTAAACTAACACAATATTATTAAATAATTATAAGCTAACACTTTAGATCATAAACGTACCAAACTCTCTTGATTCAAATGGGACTGAAACATGATCTAGAGCATCCATCAATCTATCTCATCTTACCACTCTAAAAACTTGGTCTCTTATCTCTTAGTATTGATCAGCCAATGTCAACACATGTGTGCATCCTTTTGATGCTTGGACCTTTGCTTCACATTTATGTCAGAGTAACATGTACTAGTTCTTGGAGATCTAGTACCCTATGCCACTACCTCTTGTAGTTTGAAGATCCAATGCCTCTTCCAGACACAAACACATGATAAATTCCTTTTTCAACATGCCTTTGACTATTCATATCACATGTAGTATGAGTGACATTAAAAGTGCTCCTTCTTAATTGTCCTGGCTACCAAAAAATTCATTGTCTTAGGCACCAAAACCTTAAAGAATTCTACCACATCCAATAATATTCAGATGAGAATCATCTCCTAGGTATAACTTCTCACCATCATATTCTTCATATTTTACAAACCAACCTTAATGTGAGGTCATATGGAAATAGGTGTCAAGTTCTATCAACCATGCACCTTCTGATGCACTAGTAGCCAAGGAAGTGGCAAAAGAATCACCTTCATATTAGGAGGATCTCTCAAAATAATAATCGAAATTTATCCTTTACTTCTCCTTCTCCTTACAATCTCTTCTTGAATATCTAGTTTTTCTATAGTTTCAACATTTCACCTTGAATTGCTCATTGTCTTTGTTTATTCTTTGGCAATGTTTCATGTTGATTGGGTTTCAAGTCTCATCAAAACCCATTTGTAAAGGGTTTCAAGTCCCTTCAAAACCTATTGCTTCCCCAATCAAAAACATTTCACCTTGAACTTATCATAATATTTGTATCTCCCACAAGATTTGGATCTAGAATTATCTTTCTTATTGTCATTCTTTAATTTGTCTTTAGATCTTCCACAAACTTCTAGAGCCCCCTTAGCCAAATTATAACTCTTCTTTCTCATGCAACCACTTCATCAATATTGAACTTTGTGGTAGTTATCCTGATGGCAATAACAAGGTGATCCCATGAATCCTTACACCAATCCTCCTCCATTTTCACTCCCATAGAGTGCAATTGAGTAACTATTATATTGAAGGAATTTAGGTATGCATCCATAGAATTTCATGCTCTATCCTAAGGGTATACAACTTATTTATTGGGAAAATATTATTCGCCAAGGATTTAGTCAAAACAATTCTCCAAGCTTCATCTAAATATTCATTATGATAGCATTTTCATGCACATTCAACAACACTAAATCAGTCAAATTATGTCTAATAAGACCCTTTATTTTTCTATCTATATTGTCCTAGTCTTTTTGTGATATAATTGTATGTTTAGATCTAGATACTGCAACCCATGTATCTCAGTCTAACGGAACATTCTCCATCTTGAGCTTCCACAACTCAATGTTTATGCCAAAAAAAATCTCCATCTCTATCCTTGATGTTTTTGTATCTTTTTCTACAATAATATCGAAAACCTCTCTACACAAGCTCCTAGTAAATGAATATTAATAAAAATAATCCTCTATCCAATACTTAGAATCTAATGTGATGAATCTCTGATACCACATAAAAGGAAGTGTGATACCTAGAAATGCTTCCTACACTAATATTTTGAGGAGAGTGTTGTGAAAATCTCAATCTTTTAACAACTAAAAAAAAGCAAAAACACATTTAAATAAATAAAAAATAATAAGATAACACAAGTGTATGTGGGGAAACCCTTTTGGGAGAAAAACCAGACACTCCAAAATAGATCAATATATATTTTAATAAACTATGATTATAATACACTTGCAAAGCAAGTCTTCATAGGAGTATCACCAACAAGAGATCTAGAGTAATTATTATATCTTAAAACTATCTACAAAACTCTACTCACAACCTCTGTATCAAGCAACTAATATAGAAGAAATACAGAATGTAAAACCATCAAATGTAAATTACACACCCATGAGTTGAAATCACCCAAAAAGTGGCACCCAAATTATCCCCCAATAAAAGGTGTCTTATGATGTGTCATAATACATATCATAAGTTGGTCAATAGTTATAACTCCTCTTTACAACTCTTTTATGTGTCCAAAAAAATTTTACATTTCTTATGCAAACTTTCGAAGGCTATAAATTTTGATCCAGTAGACTGATTGGATCCAATTTTTTAAAAATTGATGTACTCAAAGAGATCTAAATAGTGGATACCCTCATAAGTGGTGTTGAAAAATCTTGGATTTTTATTTTGGTTGGAAACTAAGCCTACAGTCCATAAATTGAGTTTTTTTATTTTATATCCAAAATTGCACCTTTTGTAATCTTAACATTAGGAGCAAGGTTACACACATTTCCCAACATTCTCCTTAATATGGATAGACTTTGGATGCTTTTGTGAAAAATCTTCACTTTTTGTAGCATATTTAACTAGATAATTCTTCCATTTAATCAAATACTCTATTATCACCCTCTACTATAGAATCTTAGTTTGTTCTTGAAAGATTCCCTTATATTCCAAAATCATTCTACCCTCTTTAGTCACTCATTTTGGGTTGAAATTCTTTTCCCAAAATAACCTTCTTCAAGCAAGAAAAATGGAATAGTGGATGTATTTGTATTGACTTAGCTAACTCAAGTTTGTATGTTACACTATCAATCCTCTACAAAACCTTATAAGTGTAAGCTTGTTATCCTCCTTTTTTATTTCAATGAAATATACTTATATGATTGTAATTTCACATAAAGACCCAATCTTAGGTACTTCAAAATTCCATTCATTGTGGTGTTGATCAACTTGTTGATTCATTTTTTTCTATGTTATTTCCATGTTTTCCTTGAGACTAGTAATTATATCCTTCTAGTGTTAATGTATTCATCAAAATTGCACTATATTTTGGGCGCACCCATAATTAAGAGTTGATTGATGGTGAATGATAATCATATAGCATTAAAAAATAGAAATATTTTGGATGAAGTGTGGAATTAGTGTTATACCACCACTCTTCTACTAGCAACCATTACACACATCTCTGTTTTTTACCCTAAACAAAACATCAAGTATAGTCCTACAAAATCTTATTCATCATCTTATTCTATCCATTTTTTGGGGATAATATGATAAGCTATAAGCAAGTTAGGTTCCCAAATATGAGAATTAGTCAATCCAAAAATTACTTGTGAATATAGAATCATGATCACTTACTATGATTTTTGGGGTCCCATGAAGCTTTTAAATGATATCTATTAATGTTGTTTCTACAATACTTACTACAAGCGGGTGTGATAAAGCACAAAAAATATGTATATTTGGTGAGTTTATCCACAAAAAATAATGATGACATTTTTCCTTCAATTGATTGTCTTATTAGAATCCTATAATCATCCTCCATGAGAACCTTCTTTGTCATTAAGAAAGTGTTGAAACCAACCACTAATCTACCAAATATTGTTTCCTTAAAATTAAAATTATATACAAATTTATAATGAATAAAATACCACTCTACTTAAACATCATATATTTCAGTAACCAATATTAAATTGATACCTCTTTCCCACTAAAATTTTGTAAATAATTTTCCTATTTTTATCAGCCAATGCTTACTTTTGATCTTGGAATTAGGTGATGTTTCAAAACAAACATGAGTAACTATGATCCATTTGTGCAAAGCCCACTATTTTTCATACTAACAATACCCCTCTCAAAATGAAATAATTTAGGATTCAATAACTCATATTTGATGGATTTTCCCTAAATCAATTCTCCTCCTCTTCTAATTGATGTTGGATCACCACCCTAAATCATGAAATTTATCGAAAAACACCACCACAAACCTTGAAGCAATGTCTATATTAACCGTATATCTCTCGTCTGCTACTATGAACTCACGGCCAAGAACGAACTTTATTGTCTCAAACGCCAATTGATTGTCCACCATAAATACAAATTTTATCCCGTTGACTTGTTGCCTAGAAAAGCCATATGTCTTCTTAGGTTGGTTAGTCGAATGGGTGTGTCCATTATTTGAGCACTGAGATTTTCACCCATTTAACAACCCGGTATTTGTGCTAGCACTTATTGTCAACTAATACAAATTTCTTCATCTTAATTCACATGGTTCTGGGCCGCCTTGGCTTATTGTAAGAAAATAAATTAAATCCTCCCCATGTGAATTGTGAATGTTTGTCTAAAGGCCTTTAAATTGTTGTCCTCTGTGATCCAACACTGCCATCCTATTATCAAGTTGATGTTATTAATGAATACTCAATTTAATTTTGATACTAACTAGCTACCTCTGAGTTGGCTAAACTATCCATTTCATCAATGTAACACTCATCTTATGAAAAATTGGAAAGCAGTTCAGCAATTGAAATATGTCGATACGTTTACCCATCTGATAATCTGCTCCCGATTCCAATTCCCCTGTTCTTCCTTTTGGTAGATGTCTAGAGATCTTGTTTGAATCTCATTTTCCCCTTTATTTGCTAGCTTGTCTGTCATTCCATAGGCTCCTCTAGAGGTATACTGAGGTGTGGAGTTGTTGATAAACCAATCAAAAAAATTGCCACCTTCTTCACCCGCCAATCTACTCATTCTGAAGCTTTTAGTCTATCAGTTATGTTTTTCACAAGATGATTAAAACTTAGAGCAACTAAGATAAGGAGATTGAAGCTGATATTTAGAGTGTGGCTTAGACTTACTGAGGTAGAAAATTAAATTTGTATCCTTATTACTTTTAGGGCTAATTAGAGGATGTCCCCAAGACCACCTGATTTATTCCATCAGCCCCTACATTTGTGAGGTTATCAACCTCCTTGTTTATTTCCTTTTATACATGCTTGATACCGTAGCTATTAAACTTGCTTAATTTTGTTAAGATCATCTCCAATAGAGCATTTAACTTCCAATTTTGAGAATGCTTCTTTCTGACTGCATTGATCACCAATGTTGAATCCCCTTATATCTCAATATCTTGAATCTTGATCTCAAGGCATAACTGGAGGCTGCACAACAATGCTTGGATCTCAACCTCATTATTGCTACCCTTCAACAGTGAATTCGATTGCAGCCCAATTGTTTTCCCCTCCCATTCTCTCATAATGAACTTGACACTAGATTCGCCAAGGTTTCCCCTTACAACTCCGTCAAAGTTCATTTTGTAGTGCCCTTATATGGGAAGAACCCAAATGCTATTGTCCCTTATTGAGTGCATTCTCTACCCCACTTTTCCCACCACTGAGGGTACTTTGAGGCCATACCAATCCTTCCTCATGTTTGCATCCCAATTTGAAAAATAGTGGTATTGAGACACTTGCCCAACAATCCTACTGTTCACCACCTCCACCAGGGCTTTCTCCACTTTGTTTTAAAAGGACATGATGCTCATTTCCTTCCTATTAAACAAATGCATATTCCTCTCCTTCCATAGTTCCCAAATCAGTATTGAGGGGCTTACAGTCCAAAGACTGGCATAGAGGGAATTCTTGTTGAGACAAGGCCATGATTTGAACATGTCAAGTATGTCATTGGGTAGGGCACTTGCCTAACTGAGCTTAGCACAAAGCCACCTCCAAAATTCTTGTGCAAAAGGACATCTCAATGGGATGTGATTGCTTGTCTCTTCACTATTCCTGCAAAGTTAACAATGTGATGGACCATGAAAGCCCATTTTGGCAAATTTGTCTACTGTCAACACTTTATTTTGGAGAGTTTCCCAAGCAAATGTCCCTACTTTAGGCAAGAAGAGTTTGTTCCAACTAGGTGGAGGGGAAGGGACATGACCACATCCTCCTTTGCTTGAATGCTATAACCTTCCCTAATATTATACTGCCCTGACTTGGAATCAACCCAAACTATTATGTCCTTCCCTTCCCTTATTGTGATTATCCTATTTCTAGAGCACTTCATACCTACACCACATCCTCCTGCGAGAAGCCCATAGAATTAAATGATTTCCATTGCTAGACTTCTAGCCCATCTTTGACATGTATTTGCATAGTCTTTGACATATTGACCCTAAGTTTGTGTTAAAATTCTTTGAATATGGATCACATCCACTATGTTGTTCAAACTTGGGAACCCTTCCCCAAGAATCTTCCCATAAAAGGGTTGATTTCCTATTGTATATATATCCCAAGATATATAATTTGTGATCAAGGCTTACACTCCTTCATGAAGTTCTAGGTTCATGATCCTTTGGGGAAATTCCTTGAGGTTAAAATGCCAATATCCTCATTGTTGTTCAAATATTTTTTCCTTAGGATTTCTTGCCATTTAGTTTTTGGTTCCTTATACATTTTTCAAACTAGTTTTGCTCCTAAGGATTTATTTTATTTTAGCAAATCTCTCAGTCCTACCCCATCGGCTTCTTTTGCCTTGCAAATATTTTTCCAAGCTATAAGTGCAATCTTATTTTGTTCAAATGCTCCTTGCCAGAAAAACCTCCTCATTTCTTGATCTAGTTTTTGTTTTACCCCAATGGGAATTGCAAGACAAGACATTAAGTAGATAGGAATTGCAAATATGGCCACTTTTAGCATGGTAATTCACCCAACCCATAACAACCATCCACCCTTCAATGTGGAGATTTTATTATTGATTTAATATGCAAAGAATCCCATTTAAGATATTGCCCCTTGTTCCCTTTGCTAGTGGTTGTTGCAAGTATGTTGTTGGTGTTCTCATTGATCTCAACAGTTGTTGGTGTTGGTCATTGATGTCAACTATATGGAGATTGTGTTGGATTTTTTGGAAGGATGTCGGTGTTGTCATAGTTGGGGAGATTGGATTGTTGTCAAGAGCTTGTTGTGATTTGATATTGTTGAATGCACAAGATAACTAAGAAGGGGGGTGTGAATCAGTTGTATATTAAAACATCAAAACCCTCATTAACATTCAGATCCTTATTAGCCCTTAATCTATTAAACTGATTTAGCATGAAAATAAATAATAGAAACAGAAACACATCAACACCATACACAACAGAATACCAAATTTACATGGAAAACCCAATAAGGGAAAAACCACGATGAAGATTAGCTCACAATATAAAGTAATTGCAATACCGAATATAATAGGATCACATTCAGGGGGGTCATTTCCCAAAAGAAAGAACACTGCCAAATTAGAAAGAAAAAGATAGAATATTGTTACAATGAGAAATCCATCTCAAAGCAACAAAAAAAGAACCACTACTGATAGAATATTGTTACAATGAGAAATCCATCTCAAAGCAACAAAAAAGAACCACTACTGCATCACCAGACCATCCACAACCTCACTAAAGAATATAGACACCTTCTACTCATTGATTCCAATATTCTTGGGCATTAAATCTCACATTGCATTTCATACTTTCACACTTTACATCTCAACACTTCACACCACACACTCTACACACTCATTCCCCTATCAATTCATCACACATATATACCATCCACAACCTTGAAAACAATTTGTAAAGTTGGCTATGCACCTCAAACATGCAAATTCAAATTAGGTTGGCACCAAAACATTCCCGTGGTGGAGAGGAATAAAGGCAAACCACATCACACCTTAACTCACAGCCAAATCTACACACACACGTCATGCCACACTTCTACAAACATTGAAGCACATCCGCAGTTAGTGTAAACACCCAAGGTTGATCAAACATGTGTTAACACCATTAAACATTTAAGTATATGCTTCATTTGATCCAAAGATGACTCACGGACCACACACAACACTTAAACACAATCTGGGATATTCCATCAACATCCTAAAATCCAATAAATCCTTCACAACATTATACACTTGAAACTTGTATTCATTCTATACAACCAGTTAACCTTCTACACACTGAAACAGATGAATTCAACCTTGTGGAGCACAAAAACACAAGCAACTTAGAGTGAAGATAGATATGAACAATATAAGCACAATCCCAAATTTGCAAGACTAGAAACCACAACATGGAGAAATGCGGAGCAAAACCATTTCTCTCAGACAACACTGCTTCATAGTTCACACGCTAGTGAACACAACTTCTTCTGTCGAACGATCCAAAACAAGAAACTCTAGATGTAATACCTCTGAACACCTCTAATCAACATATCCAAGCCACACAAGTAGATCTTCAACCATGAATAAATGTGGAGGAAAACACTGAACACCACTCTACCATACTGAACACTCTTTACCACATTATTTTCCTCTTTTATTCAAATTTTCTCAAAAGCACTTGGAAATCAAGCACCAAAAACACCATCTCAACATCTGCAACACCTTCTTATCATCTCAACCACACAAGAGGTTGAACACCCACAAACACGTACTCATCAAAGTAACTCCATAGATTGACATCAATGCAACAACATAGATCTATTGACATCAATGACACCACAAACTTCCAACAATCTCCCCCTTTGTCATTGATGGCAACACATGATATGAAAAACCATAAAAAAAACATCTCGAATTACCAACACATACTACACATTAGTGTACACTGCGAGCCCCCTTACACAAGCATCTATTCTTTCCAACACTTCCTCTTTCTCCCCCTTTCTTCACTAAGGTTTTTCAAATAACTTTCTCTCCCCCTTTGACATTAATGACAAAGGGAAACACATATTTTCTTTTCTTTTCTTCCCCTTTGACATTAATCTCATATATATCTGCTCTCCCTCAAAGGCAATACCTATAAGGGATAGCAGTTGCACTTCCCACTACTCTGCAACTTCCTTTCCTTTTACCACACTCTCTTTTCACATCTTTTTTTGCACACTTCCTTTTATTTCACTTTTCCTTCTCATATCCTTTGACACAACTAACAAAGGAGAACATTTGCATGCTTACTCTCTTGCAACACAATGACAACATTTACTCCCTCTGATTGCAACAACCAACAATTCCACTACCTACTCCCCCTGAGAAGTAGCTGTAGAATCTAAAACAGAGCCTTATTCCTGATCAGAAGGTTATGAAAGATAACAGCAGAAAAAGAAAGCAAAACAATTAACTTAGAAAAAAACAAAGCATACGCATAATGCACAGTTCTGTATTTTGCAGGCTTAAAAAAAATTGATTGTCTCTTTATTCATGCGTATATATAAAAGAACAAGGCTATTACATCAATTGCTAAAACTAAACTAAGCATGCAGATTGCATGCGTTATTATCTATCATGAAAGATAATCAATCTGCAGTGAAAGTCAAGTTTATTAATTGTTATCAAAGCTGAAAACTAACGCATGGAGCTAAAGCTGATCATGCATACTATTCTGGGAAATCAAACTATCACTAACTAGTTGTCTACACATGCAAACTAATCTGCTAGATATTGCATGGCGAAAGATCCAATAAAACTGGAAGATCAGCATCACTTAACAACATACTCCCCCTTGATGCTGAGAGGGCTCATGATCTGATTTCTGAGTGTCAAAAATTGATCCTTTGTAACTACCTTGGTGAAGATATCCGCTAATTGTTCTTTCGTGTTGATGTACTTTAACTTTACTGCCTTCTTCTACACCAAATCTCGGATAAAATGATGTTTTAAATCAAAATGCTTTGTCCTGTTGTGATGGACTGGATTCTTGGCCAATTTGATGGCACTAATGTTATCACAAAAAATCACTGTAGGCCGAACCTGTATCTCTCCAATTTCTTCAAGATGTTTTCTAAGCCATAATGCTTGTGTACCTGTTGAGGTGACTGCAACATACTCTGCTTCCATAGAAGAAAGGGAAACAATACTTTGCTTCTTTGAGCTCCAAGTAAATAAACCTGAACTGAAAGAAAAGCAATTACCAGATGTAGACTTTCGGTCATCCAAACTACCTCCCCAATCAGAATCACTAAAACCAACAAGATTGAACATTTTAGAAGTGTAGTAATGAATACCAAAATCTGCAGTGCCTCTCACATACCTCAAAATTCTCTTGGCTTCCTTCATATGTATTTCAGATGGCTCTATCATATACCTTGAAACAAGTGAAACTGAATAAGCAATATCAGGTCTTGTGTGAGTTAGAAACATCAAACTTCCAACAATACTCCTATAAGTTGTCTCATCAACTCTTTCAGCACCATCATCTCTACATAACACAACTCCATGAGCAACTGGAGTGGAGCAAAATTTACAATCAACCATATCAAATTTCTTCAACATATCATTGGCATACTTTGTTTGACAAATGAAAATTTCATTCTCACTTTGAAAAACCTCCATTCCTAAAAAGTATTTCATGAGACCTAAATCTTTCATCTCAAATTCATTCATCATAGCAGTTTTGAATTCATCCTTCATCTTATAACTACTACCCATATACAACAAATCATCAACGTACAAAGTTACAATAAGAATATCATTACCTTCATGTTTGTAGTAAAGGGTAGGTTCACTCTTACTTCTTTGAAATCCATTCTTCTGAAAATATCCATCAATCCTAGCATACCATGCTCGTGGTGCTTGCTTGAGGCCATATAAAGCCTTCTTCAACTTGTAGACTTGATGTTATTTTCCTCGTACTTCAAAACCTTGTGGCTGTTCCACATACACTTCTTCTAAGTACCCATTCAAGAAGGCACTTTTCACATCCATATGATGAATGCTCCATTTCTTTTGAGCTGCTAATGAAATCAACACTCTAATGGTCTCTTGTCTTGCAACTGATGCAAATGTCTCTTCATAATCAATGCCATACTTCTGTGTGAAGCCTTTAGCAACTAATCTTGCCTTATTCCTTGCAACACTTCCATCACTGTTATGCTTAGTCTTGTAGATCCATTTGGTGCTAATATTCTTCTTATCATGTGAAAGCTCTGTAAGCTCCCAAGTATCATTCCTATGAATGCAATCCATCTCTTCTTTCATTGCTTGCATCCAAACCTCATTAGTACATGCTTCTTCAAAAGATGATGGTTCAAAATCAGCATTGGTAAATAAAGAAAAATTAACTGTCTCACCTATTGGATTTTCTTCATGTGCTTGATTTGCACTCCTTTGATAAATATCACTCAAACTTCTTACCTTCCTTTTGGAACTTGGATTTGAAGCTGGACTTGCAATTGGAATTGAACTTGGACTTGAAGAATTAGATGAGGGGCTATTTGGTGGATTTATAGCACTAGAAACATTAGTGGGCTTCTCATAATCAATATCATCATTCAAAATAGACTTAGACTTCTCCATATGGCATTTTTTATGACCATAAACTCCCCCTTCATCAAAAATCACATCTCTTGAAACAATAAGCTTATTAGTGAGAGGACTATATAACCTATAAGCTTTACTTTCCTCACTATACCCAACAAAAGTACTTGACTCACTTTTTGCATCTAACTTTTGTCTACCTTGATCAGGTACATGGACATAATCCAAACAACCAAAAACTCTGAAATGATTAACATTAGGCCTTTTCTCATACCATGCTTCATAAGGAGTCATCTTCTCGAGTGCACTGGTGGGACTTCGATTGAGAATGTACACTGTTGTAGCAACTACATCTCCCCAATAAGAGTTACTCAATCCCTTGGTTTGTAACATGCTCCTTGCCATTTCTACCACAGTGCGGTTTTTCCTTTCAGCTACCCCATTCTGTTGAGGTGTGTATGCAGTGGTGAGTTGCCTCCTGATGCCATTCATATCACAATAATCTTTAAAGGCTCTTGAACAAAATTCACCTCCACGATCAGTCCTTAAACACTTGATTTTGCACCCTTTCTCATTTTCCACAAGTGCTTTAAACCTCTTGAATGTATCAAGGGCTTCATCCTTAGCCTTCAAAAAATACACCCAACATTTTCGTGAGTAATCATCAATAAAAGTGATAAAATATGATGACTTACCCAAACTCTTTGATTACATAGGACCACAAATATCAGAATGAACAAGTTGAAGGGGATGATGGGCCCTCCATGCATTTCCTTTTAAAAAAATTTCCCTAGCATGCTTTCCTTTAGCACATCCTTCACAAACCTCCTTGTGCTCTTCAACCTTTGGCAAACCAGAAACTAGTGCTTGTGATGTCAAAAGCTTTAAACTATGAAAATTTAAATGGCCATTCCTGAGATGCCACAACCAACTTGTATCTTCATATGCCATATTGGCTAGGCTGCTGGTATGTTCACCAAATCTCAATGGAAACATCCTATTTTTTGTCATAGGCACAATTGTGACCACTCTATTTCCCTGACTCTTATCATAAATTGTACATTTCTTATTTTCAAAGACAACTCCATAGTTCTTCTCACACAATTGTCCAACACTTAACAAATTATGTTTTAACTCAGGAGTGTAATAAATGTCTTTAACACTCTTCATACCTTCTTTTGTGTGGACCTCCATAGCTCCTTTTGTAGCAACCTCCAATGATTTATCATCACCAAGCTGAATCTTTGACTAAAAACTTTCATCCTTTATTGAAAACAACTTCCCATTTCCTGACATATGGTTAGAGCATCCAGAATCTAGGTACCAAACATCTTTACTAGTATTTTCACCTTTAGAATAAGATAAAAATAAATTATGTGGAGGATTTTCATGACTTTCTTGAGCATAATTAACACTATTACCTTCTTTTAATCTGCATTCTCTTTCAAAGTGGCCATACCTATTACAATGGTAACATTGAACATTCCTTTTATCAAATCTGCCTCTACCTCTGCCTCTTGAACCACCTCTTCCTCTTGAACCACCTCTGCCTCTACCTCTTGAATTATTCTGATTTTGACCTTTACCTTGTTCTTGATTTCTTTTGCTACTACTGCTGCCATCTTCATTCTCTGTGATTTGTACTTTGGAGGAAAAGGCTTTCTCAACACTTTCTCCAAAATAATCTTTTAGTCTTTCTTCATGTGACATCAAAGATCCAACGAGGTGATCAAATTGAAGGGTTGTCAAATCCTTTCTTTCTTCCATGATTATGGTGACATGATTCCATCTTGGTGTGAGAGACTTCAACACTTTTTTTATCACAACCTCATTGTTCACAATTTCTCCAAGTGTAGCCATCTTATTGACCACATCTTTTACTCTGACACAATATTCACTTACACTTTCTACTTCTTGCATCTTTAAATTCTCAAATTCTCTCTTCAATGTATGTAGCTTGACAACTTGGACTTGGTCGCTACCTTGGTAAGATTCTTTTAGAGTCTTCTAAGCATCCTCAGCTGTCTTTGCACCTGCAATTCTTGGAAATAGACTCTTATCTAGAGCTATTTGAATATGAAACAATGCTTGATAATTCTTCTTCTTAGCCTCCTTCCTAGTTGTTCTTTCATTGGCTGTGAGGGTATTCCAATCAGCTGGCTCCTGGTAACCTGATTCAATAATCTCCCACAAATCTTTTCCTATCAAAAAATTCATCATTTTTATGCACCAATAATCATACTCATTTCCATCAAATTCTGGAATGGGAAGCTGTTAGAATTTGACATAATAATCTTTGGAGAAATTCCAACTACTAGATCTTAAACTCAAAAGAAATACCTGCTCTACTACCAAATGTAGAATCTAAAACAGAGCCTTATTCCTGATCAAAAGGTTATGAAAGATAACAGCAGAAAAAGAAAGCAAAACAATTAACTTAGAAAAAAACAAAGCATACGTATAATGCACAGTTCTGTATTTTGCAGGCTTAAAAAAAATTGATTGTCTCTTTATTCATGCGTATATATAAAAGAACAAGGCTATTACATCAATTGCTAAGACTAAACTAAGCATGCAGATTGCATGCATTATTATCTATGATGAAAGACAATCACTCTGCGGTGAAAGTCAAGTTTATTAACTGTTATCAAAGTTGAAAACTAACGCATGGAGCTAAAGCTGATCATGCATACTATTCTAGGAAATCAAACTATCACTAACTAGCTGCCTACACATGCAAACTAATCTGCTAGATATTGCATGGCGAAAGATCCAATAAAACTAGAAGATCAACATCACTTAACAACAGTAGCCACCAACATCAGTTTAGAACAAGAAATGAATCTTGAGATCCATTGGATTGATACATCACCTTATGCATATAATTGAAAGAAGGGGAAATTGTTGGAAATAGGATGCTATTTAATTGCAATCCTAAACATTATTTATTTCATGTATCTCCTAAGTCCTTGGAAAGTGTTACTTAACACTAGGATTAGAAAGAGATTAATATTTGATGAAATAATCATGTTAATTGAAATTTGTAATTAATTCTAAATGTTAGAAGCATGTGAGGGCATCCAATACGAGTTACTAAATAATAGGGGCACATGGGGTGCCCACATGGTAGGTGACACTCACCTTGAGTTCAGTTAACTATTCAAAGTAAGAGATAACACTTCTGAATGCATGCAAAGATCCTAGGAGTTAGGGTTTGATGTTTACATGCATGAAGTTCAGTTCAATTAAGTTCAAAATCATTTTAGTTTAGTTTAGTTTAGTTCAGTTCAGTTATGGTTCAGTTATCTTCAATTAGTTTTAGTTGAATGCTAGTTGAATTCAGTTAACTTGGAATACATGACTAATGACTTGAGTTGCATGACAAATAACACGGACTACCTTCAGTTAACAGGGGATGACCATTCTTGCATGAATGGTGTTGAAAAATGTTTCAGTTAACAAGAAATGACTTGGACCCAACTTGGGCGCCCAAGTTGGATTCTTGGAATTAACTCCTTTGCATGTTGAGATATTTCAGAAGGCTAAGTTAAGTGGGCCCACTCTTGGGTGCCTACTTTGAGGATGAAGCCTTGAAGATATTTACAGTTGAGTTGCTACTTCAGTTTGGGACGCCCAAATGTATGAAGATGAGGATTTGACATTGTTCTTCATGGCATAACTTTACTTGCAAGAGATGGGCATACCTTTTAGGGATAGGGCTTGAGCATTGTAATTGTAACTCATGTTGAGTTTACAAAGTTGTTTAATGCCTATTTATCTCAAGCAAGTTGAAGAGAGCGATTATCAATTTTATTGCAGGTTTTGAAAAAGATTTGGTGAAGGAAAAAGAAGCATTCTCAAGCAAGAATTGGAGCTATTGTAATCTACTTCAGAGATTGAATAATAGATTAATTCTTGGCAGATTTTTTTCCCGAAAGGGTTTTTCCACGGTACATGATTGTGTAATCTTTCTAATATCCTGTCTAATTCTTCTCTCAACTTTTGTATTCATTCTACAAACAATAAAATGGATTAATCAGATAATCACCCACAAAGAATCTGTAACAAAGGAAAAGCATATTTAGATCAACAATCTTAAAGTTTTACAAAGTATTAAGCTAAGAAAACACCTCAATTTTCAACATTTGGTATCAAAGCCGAGGTTGGGTAGAGTATTGGGACGCCTTTCTCTTAAAAGATTGGAGGATTTTTGGCTTAGTGGGAGCTTTTATTATTATTTTTTATTTCTAATTTTGGAAAATAAGTTTTCTATAATGAATTCTTGTTTAGATATTGAAAGGTTCAATGGATCTAATTATGAGATGTGGAAACTAAAGATGGAGGATCTCCTTGAAGAGAGATATCAGTGGTTAGCTATTGGTAATGAGACAAAGTCACCTACAATGATGTCAAATGAGGATTGGGCTAAGCTTGATAAGAAGGAAAGGGGGACCATAAGACTATGTCTTGTTGATGTTGTTCTATTAAATGTTTTAGAAGAAACTACTGCATATAAGTTGTGGAAGAGAATAGGTGATATTTATCAAACTAAAAGTCTTACTAATAAGTTGTATCTGAAAAGATAGTTGTATTCTTTAAAGATAAAAGAAGGTGATTCTGTTGCAAATCATTTGAATGCTTTTAATTTGATTCTAAGTCAATTAGCATCTGTAGATGTAAAGCTAGAAGATGAAGATAAATTCATTTTGTTACTTTGTTCTTTACCAGAGTCTTGGGAAAATATAATTGTTGCTATTAGTGGTAGTGGTGCAGATCCTAAGATGGACAATATAATTCCTACTCTCCTATCAGAGGAGATGAGGAGGAAGTCTAAAGAGGGAATCCAAGATGCTTTGTTTGTAAAAGGTAGGCTTGAGAAAAATGAACCTAAGGGAGACAAGGAAGAAAAGGTAAGTCTAAAGAACGGTCTAAAACCCCTGGTAAGAGTAAGGTAATTTGTTGGAACTGTGGCAAACCCTGACATGTGAAGAAGGATTGTAAGAACAAGAAAGAGAGTTCTGATTCTTCTTTAGAGGAATCCTCGGATGTCAGCAATGATGCATTGGTTATTTTAGCTAATATTGTTTGTGATAACTCTTTGCTTCATGTTTAAGAGTGATCTT
Source organism: Sequoia sempervirens (assembly GCA_007258455.2). Classification (NCBI taxonomy): domain Eukaryota; kingdom Viridiplantae; phylum Streptophyta; class Pinopsida; order Cupressales; family Cupressaceae; genus Sequoia; species Sequoia sempervirens. The sequence continues at coordinate 81,467,860 of VDFB02000007.1, forward strand.
CATGGAGAGGATAGTAGTCATGATGCCATGTGTAACTCGATACCACGGTTTAGTGGGAGTTGTTGGAAATGACATGGATGCATCATTGGTAAGGTTATCTTCATGAGATTGGGGATATGATTTTTTATTGGTTTAGAGTGGTTGCTATTATGTCATGGTTTACTCTTGATTCTAGATTAGAGTTTGGCATATTACATGTTCTCTTGAGACCAGGATGTATGTTATGGTGCATGTGATCTCCTAAGTGGAGATGGTTAGATCATGGATGTCTTGTCTATGTTCAAGATTGGAGCTTTGACATTGATCTTGTGAAGTTCTCTTATGTATTGGGTACATTAATCATTTGTTTGATTACTTCATGATAGTGCTATGTTGCATTTGGAGTTTGGCATGGATTGGTTGGTTATAGGTCCTCATGGATACTTGGAGAAATAGGTGAGGCTTGAGTTCTCTTATAATTAGAGATATGTGTTGGAATGGTTACTAGCAAGAAAAAAAAATTCAACAGAAAAGACCAAGGAGCCTACACCTTGGTTGAACATGAGTTCAACACACTCGATGGTTACACATGCCTTTGAAGAGGAAGTTTGGTTATAGAGACTTGGGAAAGGTATTGGTTTTAATTACAAGAAAGTTAAACTTGAATGTGATAGTTGGAGAGCTATGTATTTAGCCAAAAAATCCTATGTATCATGCTCGTACTAAACATGTTGATATTCTGTATCACTTTGTGTGAGAAATGGTTGAAAGTGGGAAGGTATTAATTGAGAAAGTTGAAACTTTAATTAATGTTGCAGATTATCTTATGAAACTAGTTCCTACAGATAAGTTCTCTTGGTTTTAATTATTTGCTTGGAGCTTCATGATTATGCAGGTTGCATTTGAAGTTAGCATGGATTGATTAGTGGTGTAGGAAGGCCATTGGCCTTGAGTCTTATACCTAATTTATAATTATTATTCCTTGTTTAGAATAATTTCAATGTATAATGTCAAGTGTGAGAATGTTGGAAATAGGATGCCATTTAATTGCAATCCTAAACATTATTTATTTCATGTATCTCCTAAGTCCTTGGAAAGTGTTACTCAACACTAGGATTAGAAAGAGATTAATATTTGATGAAATAATCATGTTAATTGAAATTTGTAATTAATTCTAAATGTTAGGAGCATGTGAGGGCATCCACTATGAGTTCCTAAATAATAGAGGCACATGGGGTACCCACATGGTAGGTGACACTCACCTTGAATTCAGTTAAACTATTCAGAGTAAGAGATAACACTTGAATGCATGTAAAGATCCTAGGAGTTAGGGTTTGATGTTTACATGCATGGAGTTCAGTTCAATTCATTTCAGATTAGTTCAGTTCAGTTCAGAATCAGTTTAGTTTAGTTTAGTTTAGTTTAGTTTAGTTCAATTCAGTTTAGTTCAATTCAGTTCAGTTCAGTTTAGTTCAGTTCAGTTATGGTTCAATTATCTTCAATTAGTTTTAGTTAAATGCTAGTTTACTGCAATTAACTTAGAATGCATGACTAATGACTTGAGTTGCATGACAGATAATAGGGACCACCTTCAGTTAACAGGGGATGACCATTCTTACATGAATGGTGTTGAGAAATGTTTCAGTTAACACGAAATGACTTGGACCCAACTTGGGCACCCAAGTTGTCTTCTTGGAATTAACTCCTTTGCATGTTGAGATATTTTAGAAGGCTAAGTTAAGTGGGCCCACTCTTGGGTGCCTACTTTGAAGATGAAGCTTTGAAGATATTTACAGAATAAAGGTTGAGTTGCTACTTCAGTTTGGGATGCCCAAATGCATGAAGATGAGGATTTGACATTGTTCTTCATGACATAGCTTTACTTGCATGAGATAGGCGTACCTTTTAGGGATAGGGTTTGAGCATTGTAATTGTAACTTATGTTGAGTTTACAAAGTTGTTTAATGCCTATTTATCTCAAGCAAGTTGAAGAGAGTGATTATCAATTTTCTTGCAGGTTGTGAAGAAGATTTGGTGAAGGAAAAAGAAGCATTCTCAAGCAAGAATTGGAGCTATTGTAATCTACTTCAAAGATTGAATAATAGATTAATTCTTGGTGGAGTTTTTTCCTGAAAGGGTTTCTCCACGGTACATGCTTGTGTAATCTTTCTAATATCATATCTAATTCTTCTATCAACTTCTATCTTCATTCTACAAACAGTAAAATGGATTAATCAGATAATCACCCACAAAGAATTTGTAACAAAGGAAAAGCATATTTAAATCAACAATCTTAAAGTTTTACAAAGTATTAAGCTAAGAAACCACCTCAATTTTCAACAAAAATAACCCTTAACTTCACCCATAGATACTCAGTTGTATCCTTAGGAAGATCCTTTGTGAAGATATTTGCAACTTGATCCTTTGTAGGCACATACTCCAAGTTCATCTCATTCTCTACAACCTTCTCTCTTACAAAGTAATACTAAATTGAAATATGTTGTCCTTGAATGCATTACCGAATTCTTTGAAATATTGATAGCACTTGAATTTTCACATAAGATAGAGATTTGTTCATCATATGGCACTCTGATATCCTTCAATGTTTGCTTCATCAATAACACCTATGTGCAACATGATGCAGCAACAATGTATTTTGTCTCTACAGTAGATAATTACACTGAATCCTACTTCTTACTTAGCCAAGACACTAACCTGCTTCCAAGAAATAAAACACCACCACTTGTACTTCTTCTATCATCCACACAACCTACCCTCTAGATATGTATAAGTACTTAGAGAGAAATCAATATCCTTTGGATACCACAAGCCATGTTCCAAAGTGCCCTTCAAGTATCTAAACATTCTTTTTACTTCTGCCACATGTGACTCTCTGGGATCTTGAAATCTAGCCACAAGACAAACTGCATGCATGATATCCAGTCTAGTAATAGTCAGATATAGCAATCCTCCAATCATTGATTTGTACTTTCTCTATTCATCATTCTTGCTTAGCTTGCAACTAGTAACCATGGGAGTACATATCAGTTTAGATTTTTTCATTCCAAACTTCAACATTTCTTTAACATATTTAGACTATCATATGAATATACCTTTCTTTGTTTAATTGATTTGTAGTCCAAGGGAGAAATTCATCTCCCCAAACATTGACATCTCAAATTCATTTTGCATCTGCTCTGCAAATCTCTTGCACATTGCTTTATTTCCTCTAAAGATTATATCATCAACATACACAACCACAATCAAGATTTGATCTTTCTCAACTTCAAAATAAATATTGATATCTGTGGTACCTTTATTGAATCCCTACTACAACAAGTATCCATCCAATCTTGCATACCAAGCTCTAGGAGCTTTTTTGAGTCCATATAATGTCTTCTTCAATCTGTAGACTATATTAAGGTTATTTTAAAACTAAAATCCTTCTAGTTGTTCAAGTTATATCTCTTCTTCCACCTCACCATTCAAGAATGTAGACTTCACATCCATCTGATGAGCTTTGAAATCCTTATGTGCTACAAAATCCAAAAACATCCTAATAGCTTCCATTTTTTCCAATGGAGTAAATGTCTCCTCAAATTCTATTCCTTCTACTTGTGAGTAGCATTTACACACAAGCTTTTCCTTGTTCCTAACGACTTTTAAATTCACATTCAACTTGTTCCAAAATACCCATTTGGTTCCAATCACATTCTTGTTTGTTGGTCTTGGGACAAGTTCCCAAATTCGATTCTTCTCAATATGCATTAATTCTTCTTCCATAGCCTTGAACCAATATTCATCTTTGCCTGCCTCAATCAATGTTTTAAGTTCAACTCTAGAGAATAAACATTGATTTACCTATTCTTTTGTCATAGCAGCCTTTCTTCTTGTCAATACACCTCTACTTTTTTCACCAATGATTTGATCTTTAGAATGATTCTTCTACACATACTTAGGTGTTTTAGGGATCCTTTCTGGAGCCTCTTCCTCTTCAACTTGCACTTTTTTCTTTCCCTTCATCTTTTTTTTCTTCGCTACAAGAGGAATCATTTGATTCATATCCTTCTATCACCACTAAACTCTTATGTAAGTCTTCATCCACTTTGACACTTGCACTTTCAATAATTCTTTTTAGCCTGTTGTTGTAGCACTAGTAAGCCTTGTTTCTTGTAGAACATCCAAGGAAGATTCCTTCATAAGATCTTGCATCAAAATTTTCTAAGTTTTCTTCATATCTCTTGATATAAAATTTACTTCCAAACACTTTGAAATATTTGATAGTAGTTCTTCCAAACTATAACTCATAGGGAGTCTTTGAGTTGTTTGTCCTTGTTTGTGCTCAGTTAAGTATGTAAATTGTAGTATGCATTGCTTCTCTCCAGTAGAAATCCAGTAGATGTAATTCTCTCATTATTGTCCTTACTACTTCTTGAACAGTCTTATTCTTTCTTTTCACAACTCCATTTTGTTAAGGAGTACTAGGAGCTGACAAATGTATCTTTATTCCATGATCTTCACAAAAATTGTTAAACTCATTGGAGGTGAACTCTCCACCTCTATCAGATCTCAAACATTTTATTTTCATATCTATTTCATTCTCAACCATAGCTTTAAATGCCTTAAACTTATCTAAATCTAATTTTTCTTTGAGAAAAGTTACCCAAGTCATTCTAGAGTAATCATCAATTAATAAAATGAACTACCTATCACCTTGAAAACTTCTTATTCTGGTAGGTCCACAAAGATCTATATGCACCAACTCCAAAGGTCCTGTGGTAGAATGTTATTTGATATTGAACCTCTTTTTGGTTTGCTTCCCAATTTGACATTCCTTGCAAACTACATTGATAGGCTTTGTAATCTTTGACAGATCTATCACAGCTTGAACTGAACTGATCCTCACTAGGCTATCAAAATTTATGTGACACATTCTTCTATGCCATAGCCAACTTTTATTGATTTGATTCATAAAAAACTACCCATTAGCACCCTTGAGCTATTAAATATTTCCATTTTTCCTTCTCACAACAACCAAAGTTTTGAAGCCTTTTCTGATTTCACAACTGTTGAATGCACAAGACAATTGAGAGGGGGAAGTGAATTAGTTGTACCTTAAAACTTCAAAACCCTCACAAACATTCAAATCCACATTAATCCAATTAACACTTAATTTGTTAAGATGATTTATCATGAAAGCAAATAACATAAACAAAACCAAATCAACAACATACAAAAGGAAACACTAGATTTACGTAGAAAAACCAGGATGGGAAACCATGGTGAGGATTAACTCACAATATAAAGTAATATCAACACCGAATATAATAGGGCTCACTGTTAGAGGGCTAACTGCCCAAAAGAAAGAAGGGCTCACTGCTAGAATAGAAAAGGAGATAGAGAAGAGTGTTACAATGAGAAATCCATCTCAATGCAATGGAAATATCCACCACAACATCACTAACATCTTCATAGTCTTTCTAAAGAATTGTAGACACCTTCTGCTCACTGCATTCAGTAATCTAACACATTAAATCTCACACTACACTACACTACACACACTTGCACCTTACAACTTTATAATTTGTACCATTTTCATCTCTCACATTTATCTTATCATCTCTCAACAACTAAACACTTATTTATACCATCTTCAACCTTGAACACATTCTTCAAGGTCGACTATGCACCTCAACCGTGCAAATTCAAATTAGATCGGCACTAAAACATTCCCGTGATGGAAAGGAATGAAGGTGGACCACAACACACCTTAGCTAGGACCTAAATACACTTATACATGCCATGCCACAATTCCAAAAAAAAATAAAGCAACTTCATAATTAGTGTAAACACCCAAGGTCAGCCTAACGTGTGTTAACACCATTAACACATAAGTACATGCTTCCTCAAATTCAAAGATGACTCGCAAACACCACATAACACTTGAACATGATCTAGAATATTCCAAAAATACATTTGAAACTAGCAAATTCCTTCGCAACAATTTTTACTTGAAGAATGTATACACCCAGTATACTCAAACAACTGTCATACACTACAACACATGAAACTAACTTCTGAAGCACCAAACCTCAAATAACTTCAACAAAAGAAAGATATAAATACCATTAGCACACTTCCAAATCCGCAAGACATGAAACCACTTAGTGGAGAAATGTGGAGCACAAAAATTTCTCCCAGTACTATATAGTTCACATAGTGGTGAAAACAATTTCCTTTGCACAATGATTCAACACACAAAATTCTAAATGCAACACCTCTGATCAACATATCCAAACTGCACAAGTAGATCTTTAACCCAAAAGAAATGTGGAGCCAAACCATAACACTATTCTATAACACAAAACACCACTGCAACACATTGTTTCCTCTTTTTATTCAAATTTCTCAAAAGCACTTGGAAGCCAAGCACCACAAACATATCATCAACATCTTCAGTACTTCCTCAACATCACCAAGTGAACTTCAACATAGCAACTCAACCATACATCCATAGACATAAGCTTATCAAAGAAACACTAGAGGTTGACACCAATAACTTACTAATGACAACATAATGCAACTAATCAAAATATCATCAAAGACAAAAACTCAATACCAACCACTCACACTCTTGCAACAATATATTGCACATACAATTGAAATCAATGGCAACACCAAAGATTGTTGACATCAATAACAACACCAACTATCCATACTTGCAACAATGTCCCCCTTTGTCATTGATGGCAACACATGATGTGAAAAAACATCAACAAAAACATCATTACTCCATACATTTTTCCTTTTCTCTTTCCCCTCCCTTACAAAACTGACTCCTTCCTCCTTTTCTCTTATCTCCCCCTTACACAACTGACTCTTTTCTTTCTCACATTATTCTCTCCCCCTTTGTAGCTTATCTTTTTCACATGACTCTCTCTCCCTTTAACACCTTTTTCTCACATTGCTCTTTCTCCCCCTTGACATCAATGGAAAATGGAAAATATTTGCATCACATTCTCCTCTTTTGATATTAATCATACATGTTCACTGCTACTCTGCAACTTTCTTTCCTTTACTACTCTGCATACTCCTCCTTAGAAGCACACACCAAATTGTATCAATCAGCAACCACCACATAATGACAACACTCACTTAACCTAATTGCAACAATCAATAATGCCACTATTTGCCCCCCTTGAGAGGTAGCCATCAACATCAGTCCTGACCAAAGAATAAATTTTAAGACCCACTAGATTAATGCATTTCCTTATACATCTAGTTCAAAGAAAGAGGAGAAATAACCTCCAACTTCTCCCAAAGATACTCAAAATTATCCTTAGAAAGAGCCTTAGTAAATATGTCAGCAACCTGATCCTTTGTAGGCACATATTCAAGCTTCACTTCATTCTCTACAACCTTCTCTCTCAAAAAGTGATATCAGATTGAGATATGCTTTGTCCTTAAATGCATTATCGGATTCTTTGAAATATTGACCGCACTTGTATTATCATAGAAGATAGAAATTGGTTCATCATATGTTACTCTAATATCCTTCAATTTTTACTTCATCCACAAATTTGTGTGCAACAAGATGTTGCAATATATTATGCCTCTGCACTAGATAAAGATACTAAATCTTGTTTCTTGCTTAGCCAGGACACCAATCTGTATCCAAGAAAGAATCCACCCCACCACTTGTACTTTTCATATCATCTACACAACCAGCCCAATTTGCATCTATATAAGCACTCAGAGTAAAATCAATATCCTTTGGATACCATAAGCCATGATCTAGCGTGCCCTTCAAGTATCTGAATATCCTCTTTACGACCGCAACATGTGACTCTCTAGGACCTTCTTGAAATCTAGCCACAAGATAAACTGCATGCATGATATACAATCTAGTAGTAGTTATATATAGCAATCCTCCAATCATTGATCTATAATTGCTCTGATCAACCTTAAGAGATTCATCATTCTTTCTCAACTTGCAATCAGTAACTATAGGGGTACATACTCGTTTATAATCTTCCATTCCAAACTTCTTCAACATTTCTTTGACATACTTTGATTGTGAGATGAAAATACCTTTATTTGTCCGATTGATTTGTAGTCCCAAGAAGAAATTCATCTCCCCAAATATTGGCATTTCAAATTCTTTCTACATCTCTTTGACAAATTTCTTACACAACTTTATTTTCTGCAAAATTTATGTCATCAACATACACAACCACAATCAAAATTTAATCTTTTTCAACTTTGAAGTAGAGATTGTTATTTGTGATACCTTTATTGAATCTTTGCTATAACAAGTACCTATATAACCAAGCTCTAAGAGCTTTCTTCAATCCATATAATGCCGTCTTCAAGCTACAGACCATATCCGATTTATCTGATAACTGAAATCCTTTAGGTTGGACTATGTATACCTCTTCTTCTAATTCACCATTCAAGAAAGCAGACTTCACATCCATCTATTAAACTTTGAAATATTTATCAGTAATGTTTTAGTGGCTAATATTCACCAATTGGATAATAGTTGAAATTTCGGAATCTAAAACTGACTATTAGTTTGAGCTATAATGTGACTTGAATCACCACATTTTTTATAAACTTTTATTATTGTATTCTTTAAATCGCCAAAGAATTTATTTTATTAAAAAATTTAACTCAAAAATTTGCCACAATATTTGATACATGATTAGATTAGATTTTCCTAAATTTTATAAATTATAGTAGAAATCTGTATTAATTCACTAATAGTATATCATAATTATTAGTTGCTTTGGAACCATATTTCTAATCTTTAGTTTCCACCATTGATTTATAATATAATATAGTGACCCTTGTATTCCATGAGGTAAAATGTACCCACGATTTGTAATGCTCATGGAGCTCACAATTTTGGGTCTCATAGGCATTATAGATTGTAGGTACATTTTAGCTCATAGAGTACAATGAGGGTCATTAGATCAATGATCTAAAAAAAAATTGAGCTCCATAAGAATTACAGATTGTGGGTACATTTTACATTGCAGAACACAATGAGGGTCATATTATAATTTAAAACAATGGTGGCAAGTAAATATTATAGTCTACCTCTTAAACCCATTAATAATTTCCATTCTCAGGCCCCTACTTTTCGATGAGAATTATTTTTAAATTTGATGGATTCACCATCATAATTAATGCATTTTTCAAGATGTCAAAATTTTCTATAAAATTTTAGTGATGTAAAAAAATTGCCAATAATTTTTTTGTTTTGAAAAATGGAAAGATTCACTAATGGAAATTAATATTTTTTCCTAAAAAAGTGAAAAAATTTCTAGGATTTTATATATTTTGTTGAGGGTGGTTTTTTAAAGTTATCACTGATCTTTATGTGTTGCAAAAGCCAAAACATTCTGATAGCTTCCATTCTTTTCACCGGAGCAAATGCCTCCTCAAAGTCTATTCCTTCTACTTGTGAGTAACCTTTACATACAAGTCTTGCTTTTTTTCTTACCACTTCACTCTCATTCAGTTTGTTCTTGAATACCCACTTAGTTCCAATCACATTCTTCTTTGCTAGTCTTGGGACAATTTCCCAAGTTTGATTCTTCTCAATTTGCATTAGTTCTTCCATAACCTTGATCTAATACTCATATTTGCATGCTTCAATCATTGTTTTTGGTGAACAACTTTAGAAAGTAAACACAAATTTACCTATTTTTCAACAGCTTTCCTTCTTGTTGGTACACCTTTTCTCTTATCACCAATGATCTATTCTTCATAATGATTCTTCTACACATACTTAGGAGTTTTAGGAACCTTTTTTGGAGCTTCTTCCTCTTCAATCTGTACTTTTTCTTTGCCTTTTTTTTTCTTCTTTGCAAGTAGACTCATATGATTCATATCCATCTATTACCATTGAATTCTTCTATAGATCTTCATCAACCTTGAAACTTGCACTCTCAATAATCTTTCTTAGCCTCTTGTTGTAGCATCGGTAAGCTTTGCTTTTAGTAGAATATCCAAGGAAGATACCTTCATCAGACCTTGCATAAAACTTTCATAAATTCTTTTCATCTCTTTTGAAATAACATTTGCTTCCAAACACTATGAAGTATTTGACAGTAGGAATCCTTCCATGCCATAGCTCATAAAGAGTCTTTGTGTTGTTTGCTCTTTCTTGCACTCTGCTAAGTATATAAACAGTAGTATGAATTGATTCTCTTTATTAAACTTTTGGTAGATTTGCTTCTTTCATCATTGTCCTTGCATCTTCTTGAACAGTCCTATTTTTTCTTTCAACCACTCCATTCTCATGAGGAGCCCTAGGGGAAGATAAATGCCTCTTTATTCCATGATTCTCACAAAATATGTTAAACTCATTGGAGATGAACTCTCCACCTCTGTCAGACCTAAAACATTTGATTTTCATATCCATTTCATTCTTAACCATAACTTTAAATGCTTTAAACTTATCTAGAGCTTTTGATTTTTCTTTCAGAAAAGTAACCCATGTCATTCTAGAATAATGGTCAATCAATCGCATGGAATTCTTGTCACCTTGAAGAATTCTTACTCTGGTAGGATCACAAAGATCTATATGCACCAATTCCAACAGTTTGATAGAAAATTGTTCTTTGATTTTGAAACTTCTTCTTGCTTTCTTTCCAACTTAACATTCCTTACAAACAACATTGATAAGCTTTGTAATCTTTGGAAGATCTCTCACAACTTGAAATGAACTTATCAACACTAGGCTATCAAAATTGATGTGACACATTCTTCTATGCCATAGCCAACTCTCATTGATCTGAGTCATGAAATAATAACCATCAACACCTTTGAGTTGATAAACATTTCTATTTGTCCTTCCAGCAACAATCACAGTTCTGGAGCCTTTTTTTTATCTCACACCCATCATCCTGAAACATAAGATTTTATCCTTTTCTACACATTTTCACAAACACTCAACATATTATATCTTAAACCCTTAACATAAAGAACATCATCAGTGTTATGCTTTCCATCAAAACTAATTGAACCTTTTTCACATATCCTAGTAGATGTATCCTCACCAAACCTAACAAGTCCTCCATATTTTTCAAGTTTAAAAAACTTACTTTTGTCACCGTTCATATGATTTGAGCATCCACTTCCAATGATCTAGTAGTTCTTCTCCTGTCTAGCATGAAAAATAGACACCAAAGTGCCTTCAATTTTAGCACTTGCTTCTGGAGCCCTTTCCTTCACACATCTCTCAAAGTTAGCAGAAATAGATTCATTTTTTAAAGCAATGAACAAATATTCACCATCCTCATCATCTTCATAATCAGATTCTTCATTAGATATACTTGCATCTTCTTTAACATAATAGTTTTTCTTAATCATCTTATTTTTGTTCTCCCTATTTTTGTTATTGAAAGCTCTGTTTGGATATTTTGAAGCATAATGACCTATCTTTCCACAACTAAAACATTTGAAAGACAACTTACCATTATATTTTCTAGTACCCTTTTTCATTCTCCTTACAAAGTTAGCTTCTACATCATCAAGATCCTCCTAATCTAATTCCATAGTCTTCTCTAATTTGCCAGCCTTAAAAGCAGTCTCAATTTTTGCACTACTTGTACCAAATTTTATCATTTCAAAAGCAGTTAAAGAACCATACAACTGATCTCTAGTATATTGATTCAAATTTTATAATTCTTCAATAGTAGAAATTTTATGACTATAAGTTTTAAGAAGAGTTCTAAGTACCTTCTTTACCACTTCTTCTTTCATTTCTCCACCAAGACCTTACATACCATTGAAAAATTCATCCACCTTCTACAAGTAGCTTGTGATGGTTTCATCTTCAGTGTAATCATAGAGTCTCAAACATGATCTTCAAATTTTGCATCTTAGCTTGCTTGATCTTGTCATCTCCTTCATAAATGCTTTCTAACTTTACTCAAATTTCTCTAGCAGATTTTAGATTCATAACTTTCACTAATTCAAAATTAGCAAAACCACTTAAGAAAGCATACATTTCTTTAGCATTATTTCATAGGCCTTGATCTCATCATCAGTGCTCATACCATTTGCAAGAATAGTATATCCTCTCTCAACAGACCTCTAGATTTTAAATCCAAGAGAAACCAAAAAACCCTCCATCCTTGTCTTCCAGAATGCATAATCTAATCCATCAAATATAAAAACATATTTTTTGTGCACCATCCCAGATCTACCTCAAGCATTTAAGCTTTCTTCCAAGCAACCTTGCTCTAATACCAATTGTTAAATGAGCAAGACAATTGAGCAGGGGGTGAATCGGTTGTACCTTAAAACTTCAAAACCCTCACAAACATTCAGATCCACATTAATCTAATTAAGCCTTAATTTTTTAGGATGATTTATCATGAAAGAAAATAAAAAAAATAACCAAATCAACACCATACACAAGGAAACACCAAATTTACGTGGAAAACTGAAGATGGAAAAAATCACAGTGAGGGTTAACTCAAAATATAAAGTAATATCAACACCGAATACAATAGGGCTCACTTTCGGAGGGATCACTGCACAAAAGAAAGAAAGGCTCATTGGCAGAATAGAAAAAAAGATAGATAAGAGTGTTACAATGAGAAATCCATCTCAATGCAACAAAAAAATCCACCACAACATCACCAACACCTTCGCAATCTTTCTAAAGAATTGTAGACACCTTCTATACAACATTCAATAATCTAACACATGAAAGTTTGCACTGTACTACACAAATTCACACCTTAAAACTCTATAATTCACATCATTCACATCTCTCACATCTATCTTATCATCCCTCAATAGCTCAACACTTATTTATACCATCTTCAACCCTAAACACATTCTCCAAGGTTGGCTATGCATTTCAACCATACAAATTCAAATTAGATCGGCACCAAAGTGTTCCCATGTGGAAAGGAATGAAGGCAGACCACAACACACCTTAGCTAGGACCTAAATCCACTTATACACATTATGCCACGCTTCTACAAACATTAAAGCAACTTCACAATTAGTGTAAACAACCAAGGTTGATTGAACCTATGTTAACACCATTAACACATAGGTACACACTTCCTCAAATTCAAAGATGACTCACAAACACCACATAACACCTGGACATGATCTAGAATATTCCACAAATGCCTTGGAAACTAGAACATTCCTTTGCAACAACTTTTACTTGAAGAATGTACACACCCAGTATACTCAAACAACTCTGTCATACATTGCAACACATGAAACTAACTTCCGAAGCACCAAACCTCAAACAACTTCAACGAAAGAAAGATATAAACACCATTAGAACACTTCCAGATCCGCAAGACATGAAACCAATCTGTGGAGAAATGTGGAGCATGAACATTTCTCCCATACATCTTTGTAATATACAGTTCACACACTGGTGAACACAATTTCCTCTGCAGAATGATTCAACACAAAAAAAATTGAATGCAACACCTTTGGACACCTCTAATCAACTATCTGAACCACACAAGAAGATATTCAGCCCAAAAGAAATGTGGAGCCAAGATAGAACACTATTCTGTAACATAGAACACCATTGTAACACATGTTTTCCTCTTTTTTATTCAATTTTCTCAAAAGCACTTGGAATCCAAGCACCATAAACATATCAACATTTTCAATACTTCCTCAACACCACCAAGCCAACTTCAACATAATAACTCAACCATACATCCATAGATAGAATCTTGTGAAAGCAACACTAGAGGTTGACCCTAGTAACTTACTAATTGTTGATGGTGTTTTCTGCACAGCAACAACTCAGACAGAATGCAATATTCTATCTCTCTTGAAAGGTTATTTTCAACAATAAATTACTGAAAATCACCCCAAGGTCTCTCGGCTATCAGGTCATGACAATGCATAAACAACTCAGATAATATGTGAAAATGCTGGTAATCACAAGGGGCCTTACAAATGAACAATGCTGGAAGTGAATTTTCATCAGATGCAACGATATGATGATGCTTTCAATCCTAAAACTAACCCAGATTCAAAATAAACAGCAAAAGAGATAAGGATTTAGAGAAATTCTATTCTATTCTAACTCTTAAGGTCAATCATAGTAATGATGAAAGTTGCAAATGGACAGATCCCCAATAAAACCGATCTCTGCTTGATCAAGGATAGACCTGCAACTACACAGAAATGGTGCAATCTTCTGGGGAAATCCAAAGATTTTCAGACTTTGAACATTCATTCACATACCCAACTGCTGGCACAATGTAAACAAGCACTCACAGTTGAACTTAGCACAGAAGTGAGGCCCAGACTAACTTTACACAGCAATCTACAATCAGCAAATTGCTAAAAGTATGGACCGGAAATCGATCAACATCATTAACATTTCACCACCATTGTAAAAGAGCTGAAATCTAACATCTAACATCCAACATCTGAGAATCAAGAACAAGAAACCATAAAAACTGTCGAAAATAAATACAAAGTTTGCCAAATCAACAATCCAATTGCATTACTTCTCCAGCATTACATAACAATTTCAAGTCTCTCATCTCCTACAACCAATTCTGAAAACTTCTTGCCAATTCTGGCCTAGCCAAACACCTAAAATCTCCCCTTACAAATGAGGCACAAATGCCATTTATAGAAAACCCCAAACATGTCGGCCTAATTAGATTTTACAATAATGACTGGCCCCAAAATAGGTCGGCCTAAGGAGAATTTCAAAATAGGACAGGATTTGCATTAAATGCATGAATATTATCCATGTCGGCCCACGATCTCTAGCAAGATCAGATTCACGCGTCTTCCAGAAAGTCCTCTAGTTGTAGACAGTTTTGGCACGGATTCTTAGGCAGGTCCCACTTTGAAAATTTAAATTGAATGCTTCCAGATTTCTTCTTTTGGCACGAATCCATATGCAAGTCCCCCTTTTAATATTTGTTTAGTCCTGAAAAACAGATATCATCATTAATAGCCCACATGTTCAAATTAAATTTGAATAAAATTTTGACCTTTAAGAAAAACTTACATTTTTATAAGGAAACTTTCCATTTTCAGAATTTTTTCCATTTTTGGAAAATTTTTATTTTCAATTTTTTTTATCTCAAGAAATTTTCATTTTCGAGGTCACTTTTAAAAAATTTCCATTTTTGGAAAAAATGTCATTTTCGGAAAAATTTCCATTTCGGGAAACCAGACCAAGGGGAAAATCCAGGTCAGGCGGACTCCAGGCCAAAATCCGGGAAAAACCAGCCGGACAGGATTCTACCGAATAAGGCAAAAATTTCAACAATAGATCATCAAAACGAACCAAGATTGCGCGAAACATCGTGTAATACATCAAATTAAGCATGGGATGTTGAGCATTTATCATCAAATGCATCAATTTAATCCAGTATTTCAATTTGCACAAAGCCTGGCAAAAAATCCAGAAAAATCCGGATTTCCGCGGACGGCATAAAATTCTGAACTTTGGCACGTACCCGGAGAGCTGAAGAAATCCGAAAAAATCTGGGTCGGGTGGAAAATCCTGGACGCAGGCAAAAAATCCGGAAAACTGAAGAAATCCGGGAAAATCCGGGTCAGGCGGAAAATCCCGGACGCAGGCAAAAAATCTGGAAAACTAAAGAAATCTGGGAAAATCCGGGTCAGTCAGGCGGAAAATCCCGAACTGGACCAAAAACCCGGATTTTTGCACAGAGCCGGACTTCGAGCAGAATCCGGGAAAATCCGGACGGATCGGAAAATCCCGGATTGGGGTAAAAACCCGAATTTTGCTCAGAACTTGGTTTTTCAAAGTGCGACCTGGGGAAATCACTTGGGCAAGCAAGATGAACATCTAAGGACCTCCAAAGACAATGAAATTAGTAAAATTAAGGGGCCAAAAGGCACCAAAAGCCAGAGTGAAAAGAGGGTCCCTACTTTCAGTGGGGCGTGTGTGCAAAACTGCACAACACTAATGACAACATAATGCAACTAATCAAAGCATCATCGAAGACAATAACTCAATACCAATTGCTCACACTCTTGCAACATTCTCTTGATCATATAGTTGACATCAATGAAAACACCAACTATACATACTTGCAACAAAAACCATTATCCCAAAATACAAGATTATATTCTTTGCTACACATTTGTCCTACACTCAAAATATTATGTCAAAGCCCCTTAACATAAAAAACATTATTTGTATTATTTTTTCCATCAAAACTGATTGAACCTTTTCCACATATCTTAGTAGATATATCATCACCAAACTTAACAAGACCACCTTCAAACTCCTCAAGTTTAGCAAACTTTTATCACGTGTCATATGTTTTGAGCATCTGTTGTTAATAATCTAGTAGTTTTTATCCTCTTTTCCATGA
Organism: Sequoia sempervirens; assembly: GCA_007258455.2. Classification (NCBI taxonomy): domain Eukaryota; kingdom Viridiplantae; phylum Streptophyta; class Pinopsida; order Cupressales; family Cupressaceae; genus Sequoia; species Sequoia sempervirens. Next base: position 81,484,218 of record VDFB02000007.1, read on the forward strand.
AAAGTAGTCACCATAGTCCCTCTAACATTATGACCTGCTTCTAGAGAAATTTCCTTGATACATCTCTTAGAGTTAGCAGAATTAGTTCCAACATTTAGAGCCATGAACAATAATTCATCATCTTCATCAGTCGGGTACTTAGATTCATCATCAGATATACTGGCATCTTCTTTAACATAATAACTTCTCTTAATTGATTTACCTTTATTCTCCTTATGTTTATCATTCAAAGTTTTGATAGGACATCTTGAATTGTAATGACCAATCTTTCCACAATTAAAACATTTGAAAGGTAACTTACCTCTATATTTTCCAACGCCCTTTTTCAATCTCCTCACAAAATTTGCTTCTACCTCATCAAGATCATTTGGATCTAATTCCTCATTCGTCTCTACTTTTCCAACTTTAAAATTAGTCTATTTTCTTGAATCACTTGGACCAAACTCTCTCAATTGAAAAGTAGTTAAAGAACCAAACAACTGATCTCTAGAACAATTATCTAAATTTTGGGCTTCTTCAATAGTGGAAACTTTAGAACTATAAGATTTAAGAAGAGTTTTTAGTAGATTATTTACAACCTCATCTTCTTCAACATTTCCACCAATACCTCTAATGGAATTGACAACTTCATCCGCTCTATGCATGTAGCTTTTAATATCTTCATCCTTTGACATTCATAAGGTTTCATGCTTGATTTTTAGATTCTACATCTTTGCTTGCTTGACCTTATCACCACCTTCATATATGTTTTCCATCTTATTCCAAATTTCACTAGTAGTTTTAAGACTCATAACTTTCACAAGTTTTGAATGAGAAATACCACTCAAGAGAGCATACCTTTCCTTGCCATTGTTCTCATAATCCTTCATCTCATCATTAGTTGATGGTCCATTTGTAGACATTGTATATCTGATTTCAACAGACTTCCAAATTCCAAACCCAAGGGAGACAAGGAAACCTTCCATCTTGGTCTTCTAGAATGCATGATATTATCCATCAAACAAAGGAGCCTCCTTCTTGTGCACCATCCAAATCTACCTCAAGCGGTTAAGATTTCTTTTAAGGAACCTTGCTCTGATACCAATTTTTGAATGCATAAGAAAACTAAGAGGGGGGTCAATCAGTTGTATATTAAAACTTCAAAACCCTCATTAATATTTAAATCCTTATTAACCCTTAAATTGTTAAACTGACTTAACATGAAATTAAATAACAGAAACAAAAAAACATCAACACCATACATAGGAGAACACAAGATTTACGTGGAAAACCCAAGAAGGGAAAAACCAAAATGAGGATTAGCTTGCAATATAAAGTAATTGCATCACTAAATACAATAGGCTCACTATTGGAGGGCTCGCTACCCAAAAAGAAAGGTCTCACTACCAAATAGAAAGAAGATGTAAGATTATTACAATGAAAAATCCATCTCAGAGCAACAGAAAAGATCCACCACTGCATCACCAGACCATCTGCAACCTCATTGAAGAATGTAGACACCTTCTACTCACTACTTCTAGTAGTTTTATGCATTAAAGGTCACACTGCATTTCACACTTTACATCTCAACACTTCGCACTAAACACTCTACAAACTCATTCTCTATCAATTCATCACACATATATACCATCCACAACCTTGAAAACAATTTGCAAGGTTCACTATGCACCTCAAACATGCAAATTCAAATTAGGTCATGATGTGACCTTTTCACACATCGCCCCATTGCAAATGGGGACCCCCTGTTTTCGCTTTTTTTTCCTTAGCATTGCAATTGCTTATCACTAGTCTTTTACAATGAGGTCATCATTTTGAGAGATTCAAGTGAGTCTTTTGAGAATCATCTGAGCCAAGTTGAGAATCCATGCCTGAATTAGTGCGTAAATGTCATAGAAGGGTTTAGAAGGTCTGGGAGACGAGGATCGCCTGTGCTTTGGGCCAATTCTGACACTTCCTACTTTTTAGGGAATCTACTTTTTTGCTTTTTTGCTTTTTCATTTTTGGCATTTTTGGACCAAACGGGGTTCCCTATTTTTTAGGGATTTTGCTTTTTCTATTTTTAGAAAGTCAACCCTAGTCGACGAGTCAACGTTTCCATCCATAGAACCAAAAATCAAGCAAAAAATCATTGAAAATCAAAGTAAAAATTGAAAAATCAAGCAAAAAATCAAGAAAATCAACTAAAAAGCATGAAAAAAGAAAAGCAAAAATCTAGAAAAATCAGTCAAAAAGCATGTAAAAATCAACCCAAAAGCATGAAATTTATGATAAATTTTGCCTAAGTCTGGAGAAATTCACCCTTGCCATGGAGAATGTCTAGCCATTAACAAAGTTTGCCCTAGAAAGAAGGGAAGGTGAAGATGAAAAGTTCACCATCAAGAGGGAATGTTAAGCCATTAGCAAAGTCGGCCCTTAATTTGAGGGACGTGGCATGAGAGCAAGGAAGTCGACCCTTAGTTTGAGGGACATGGCATAGAAGTTGTGAAGTCCGCCCTTGCCTTAGCGAGAAGATGGCATGAAGTTTTGGAAGTCGGCCCTTAATTTGAGGGACATGGCAAGGACCTCTTGAAGTCCGCCCAGCCTTAGATAAAACATGTCAAGCCTTCTCCAAAGTCTGCCCAAGCCTTGGCAAGACATTTGTGAAGTCCGCCCAGCACAAAGAAGGGGAAAATTGAAAATTTTGGCTAAGTATTTGATGCCTTGGAAGGAAAATTCAAAATTTGTCTAAGTATGGAGGCCTAAGAAGAGGGAAAATTGAAGTTTTGGCTAAGTATTTGAGGCCTTGGAAGGAAAAGTCCGAAATTTATCTAAGTATGGAGGCCTAAGAAGAGGGAAAATGTGAATTTTGGCTAAGTATTTGATGCTTTGGGAAAGAAAAAAAATTGAAAATTTGCCTAAGTATGAATGACTCACCTATGTAATGCTACCTTGGGGAGGAAAATTTCATGAAATTGAATTAAGTGTTTGACACCTCGGAAAATGAAATTTGAATTTTGACTAAGTATGAAGTTAGAGAATTCACTTAGAAGTCTGCCTAAGGCATTGATCACATGGAAAAGAATTCATAAAGTCCGCCATCAAGTGGAAAGAAAGTTATAAGGTCTGCCTAGGCATTGAGAGACATATGGAGAAGGAAGTGTCAAGACAATTCTGAAGTTCGCCTTTGCATCATGGCATGAAGGTCTTGAAGTCCGCCCATGCACTTGAAAGAAAATGTCTTTCCTAAGATGAAGTTTACCCACCTCTAGGAAGTAATGACTAAAGCACTCCAAATTCCGCCATGCACTTGTCCATGAAGCCATGAAGTCTGCCTAGCCAAAAAAAAAAAAAAAAGGGAGACTCAAAATTTGGCTAAGTATTGATGCCTAGGAAAGGAAAAACTTGTGAAATTGACTAAGTTTGGATGCTTTGGGAAGAAATTTTCATGAAATTGGCTAAGTATTGTCAAAATATGAAGAGGAAGGATGAGAAATGGCAAGCTAATCTTGAAGTCTGCCAAGACATGTCCAAGCCACAAGCAAAGTCCGCTTGGGAAAAAAGGAGAAATGTCCAAGTTTAAGTAAAGTCCGCCTAGCACATGGAAGAAATGGCACAAGCCCTTCAAAGTCCAACTTACCTCAAGCAAGGAATGTCCAAACATTAATGAAGTCCGACTTTGGCATAAGGGAGAGAAAGTCCGACCTAGGTCAAGATAGAAGCAATGTCCAAGCTCAAGTGAAGCTAGCCCAATGAGAAAAACTCAAAAAAATGACTAAGTGTTGGTACCTTGAGGAGGGAAATTTAGAAAATTGGCTAAGTATTGGAAAGAAAACAAGAGGAATGAAGAGGAAAATAAAGAGGAAGTGAATACAATCCTTGTCTAAGAATGGAATTTGTCCTACATAGCACAAGCCAAATTCAAAATTGAAGACAAATCCACAAGAAAAGTTCATCCAAAACCTTGGCTAAATGTTGAATGGTCCACATGAAGGTGTTACAAAATAGCCAAAATTTGGCTAAGTATGGGAAATACATCACAGAGAAAATTCCAATTTCCCCCATTGTGGTGAAAGCAAAGAGGCATTCTTCTCCAAATTCAAGGCACTTGAAAGGATATTCAGACATCTTGGGGGGATTTCATCTACAATCCCAGACTTGTTGAAGCAATCAGGGCAACTTCTTGAGGGATTTCATCTCTTGACGAATTAAAAACAAGCTTCCAATCAGAATCAGATGGTGACAAGAAGGGTGTTCCAAACAAGTTTTCTTACTTAGACAATTTCTCGACACAAATTGGAGAATTCAGAGAGGAAATCCAAAGGAATAACATCAACCCAGTTCAAGCAGGAGGAATTTCAAAGCAACCAGCTTCAAGTCCAGGCACCGGCTCCAAGGGGAGACTTCCAAACCTCAAAGATTCCAGTACAGGTGAGAAGAAGAAATCAAAGTCTCAAAAGGAATCCAAGATCAAAGCTAGGAAGGAACAAGCACAAAGGACAGAGTCATCGGCAAGGAAAATATTCTAAGGCAAGCACGTGGAAGAAAAACGAAGCAACCAAGGAAGGCATCTAGCACGCTGAGGTGGTGCCTCGTCATCTTCCAACCAATCAAATTGTTCCAAATCAACATGTAACAACTTTCTAATTTATTGTTGGTTTATATTTAGCAAAAGGACAAGTGTCCCAAAATGTAATTTTCTCATTGGTCGAGAGGTAGTTGGTTGTGACAAACCCTAATTAGGGTTTTATTTTGTAATCTCGATCATTGATCCGAAATCAATCCTAGCCATTGAATTGTAATTGGGGAGCCTATAAATTGAGCTCGCCCCTCATTTGTAAAGTGTGAAGACAATGTATGAAATTGTTGCATTGAGACTATTTCCGATAATAAAAGCTCTTATGCATGATTTGCTTTGAATCACTTTTATTGTCAAGTAGTAAGCAAGGCTGCATAACTTCTTCTACCATAGATTAGAATTAGATTACAATTAAGTAGAATTTACTTTGAATGTTTGTTAAGTGAATGCGAGATTGATCGTATAGATTAAATGGTGAAATATTGCTCATACTTTCTTTGGATGGATGATTTGCATTTGATGCGTAAAGTTAGCCTGAGTTTGTGATTGTGGATGCTTAACTTCGGTCTCATTCGAGGATTGAAAATTATAATCACACCCTTTGAATATTGCACCCACTTTGTGTAGTTGTCCTAGGGAGGTGAACCAAAGTGTGGTTACCCGTTTCCACTAATCTTTACTATCTCTTGAATTCCTAGGCGTAGAATAGATCCTCTAAACCCTTATCTTTTTGCACTTTTTGAGATCCAAACTAAAGTCCCAACCGAAGAAACCTTTAATGATAAATCCATCTAAGTCTCGAACTTGTAAGAAATGGCCTAGTGTAAGTCCTTTTGTGTATTACCAGCATATTACAACGGCCATTGAGCTTATCCACATGTCATGACCTGACGAAAGAAACCTTGGAATCGCCATATGATCTTCTCGCAATCTTAGCATACGCGGTGATTTTTCAAGAGAGGATAGAGTGTCTTTGGACATTTTATTCTGTGTTCGATGGATGATAAAACGTACACCAATAGGTCGGCACCAAAACATTCCCACAGTGGAGGGGAATGAAGTTGGACCATATCACACCTTAACTTGGACCCAAATTTACACACAAATCATGCCACACTTCCAAAAAAATTGAAGCATATTTGCAGCAAGTGTAAACACCCAAGGTCAGTCAAAACTATGTTGACACCATTAAACATTTAAGTACATGCTTCCTTTGATCCAAAGATGACTCAAAAACCATATACAACAATTAAACACAACCTGGACCATTCCATCAACATTCTAAAATCAAACAAATCTTTTGCAACATTATACACCTGAAACATGTATTCATTTTGTAGAACCAGTTAACCTTTCACACACTGTAACACATAAATCCAACCTTGCAGAACACCAAAACATAAGAAACTCAAAATAAATATAGATATGAATAATATAAGCACATTCCTAGATCCACAAGACTAGAAACCACAATGCAGAGAAATGCAAAGCAAAACCATTTCTCCCAGACAACACTACTTCACAGTTCACACACTGGTAAACACAACTTCTTATGTTGAATGATCTAGAACAAGAAACTCTGGATGTAATACCCTTGAACACCTCTGATTAACATATCCAAACCACACAAGAATATCTTCAACCATGAAGAAATGCAAAGCAAAACACTGAACACCACTTTGCCACACTAAACACTCTTTACCATACTGTTTTCTTCTTTTATTCAAATTTTCTCAAAAGCACTTGGAAATCAAGCACCACAAACACCATCTCAACATCTACAACACCTTCTTAGCATCTCAACCACATAAGAGGTTCAACATCCATAAACACATTCTCATTAAAGAAACTCTATAGGTTGGCATCAATGGAACAACATAGATCTCTTGACATCAATGACAACACAAACTTCCAAAAATAAGAAGGTATCATGATGTTGTCATCAATATTTTCATTGATATCTTGATGGATAAGAGTTGTAGTTGCAATAAGTTCACTTGGTTTCCAAGTGATTTTGAGAAAATTTAAATAAAAAGGTGAGCAGTGTGACAAAAGTGTGTTCAGTGTTGTGCTCCTCATTTCTTCATGGTTGAAAATATGCTTATGTAGTTTGGATATGATGATCAAAGGTGTTTAGAGGTTCTATATCTTGAGTTTCAAGTTTTGGATCATTTTGCAGTAAAAGACATGTTTGACAATTTATTTGTCTTTGTAGAAGGTTATTTGGGAGAAATGAGATTGCTTTGCATTTATCTGTAATAAAGGTTTTTGTCTTGTGAATTTGGGAACATGCTTATATTGGCTGTAACTTCCTTTCCTTAAGGTTTCAAGTGTTGAGGTGTTCTGAAAGGTTGGTTAGTAATTTTTGTTTTATGACAATGTGCCTGGTTGCATAGAATAATGTTGTTCTCAGTCTCAGGTGGTTGTGGCAAAGTTGCAAATTATTCTTATGACATTGGAATATTCTGAGATGTGTGGATGTTGTGAAATGTTGTTGTGTAGTTTGAATGACCTAGAGAAGTGTGTATGTGGTCGTTTGTAGTGTTAGCTCAGGCTTGGCTGACCTGACATGCTAGTGCTATTTGTGGAGGTACCTGGTGGAGTGTGAATGTATTGTGTAGCATGGTGATGTGGATTTGGGTCCTAGTTAATCTTTGGTGTGGTTTAATGGTTGATAAGGGTTTGAAAAAGATATTGATAGTTTGAATATTTTTTAGTATACAACTGATTCACCCCTCTCTCAGTTGTCTTGTGCATCTAACAATTGGTATCAAAGTCATAGTTCCTTAGAGAAATCTTAACCGCTTGAGATAGATCCAGATGGCACACAAGAAGGGTTCCAAAGTTCCTATGTTCAATGCAACAAATTACACTTATTAGAAAGCTAGGATGGAGTCCTTTTTGGTCTCTCTTGGATTTGGTGTATGATAGTTAGTTGAAAAAGGATACACTATGCTTGTTGTTGGTCCGATAAGTGATGAGGAACTCAAGGAATATGAAAGAAATAGTAGAGGGAATGCTACCGAAGTGGCTTCTCTGATTCTAAACTAGGAAAGGTGATAAGTTTGAAATTTGTTAAATATTTTTGGACAAATCTGGAGAGTATTTATGAAGGAGATGATAAGGTCAAACAAGCAAAGATATAGATTTAAAAATCCAAATTTGAAACCCTAAGGATGTTTGAAGATGAAGATATTACTGCCTACATGCTCAAAGTGGAAAGTTGTCAATGCCATCAATGGTCTCGGTGGTAAGTTGGTGTTGTGCATGTTTTGCACACACACCCCGCCGTAGGCAGGGACCCCCTTTTTTCGCTCCCAACGGGATGCTTTGCTCCTATCTTGTTTTGCGTGCCCCTTTCCTAGAGCCTAAATTGGTCATGTGCCTTCAAATGATAAAATTTCCCTCACCAAATTCACCTACCTAATTTTCGGTAAGTCTTCTTCCTTTGCGGAGATCCCTTGGCAGTTTGCTTCTAGGACCCTGTTAGCTCTCAAAAATGTAGGCTGAATGCCTCAAGAGGCTGCCAATCTCTTGATATGCTTTAGGGTAACAGACAAGGCCAAGAGAACTCAACCTTCTACTCTTTAGGTGCTGCTAAACCCAGGCGGGTGTACCTTTTGAATTGAGCAGGCTTATCTTATGATTATCCTTCTGAAATGCTTTGTCCACAGCGGCAGATGACAGTGAAAAAAGAAAAAACAAACTTGATAGCAATCCTCAAATCTAAATCCTAAAATCCTAATTAACAGATATAAAGAAATTAAGTGAATTCAAATGATGAAACATATTTATACCCAACATTAAGAAAATAAAACATTTGAAACTCAATGTCGGCCCTCCACAAAATTCGGGCAAATCCATGTCGGCCAGCAACGGTATTTTAGAAAATCTCATGTCGGCCAACAACATTTGAAAATTGTTAATCACCAATGGAACAGCCACCAAGACAGTCAGCAAGTATGCCGAAGGAAAAATATCGTTCATCGCTGCTTTGGTCCCTGCCGTGCTCCCCTGTTCCTCACCCAGACTCTGTGTTATAGGCTTTTGCAGTGACTGATCCGAGTCGTGGAGAGATCGTATAGAATACACTATGTTTCACTGAAGACAAGAAGCAACTGTACGTGTTTTTCGCTGTAGCTCAACAGAGTCAGAGAGAGGTCACAGAGAATTCCTTGTCTCCCCGAGATGCGTTTTGTCGTGTTTACATTCGCTGGGACACAAGATGCATCATACTGATGTGTTCCATTGCTTCGCACAGAGTCGTTGTGACACTCTGATATCGGGGAGACGTCCCAAAGACCACATCACGTTGTGTCGAAGATCTTCATATACATTCAGGTCGCTGGGACAATCCAATTTTCTCACCGACACAGTCCATTCATTATACCTGTCGGCAGGACCCGACGGGCTCGCCAAGACCACATACCGAAACAAAAGTCTCACCAAAGCATCCCGAACTTACATTAGATCGCCAGGAGAATCCCCTAGCTTGGCTGATAGATATCCACGTGCACAGTCGGTGAAACATGACTTACTCGATGAGACCACATACCGACACAAATAGGTCACACCAAGCGGTACCCTTTGTTATATTCGTCCTTGCCAAGACATTCAGAATTTCTCACTGAATGAGCCTCCGTTTGAAAAGTCGGTATGACACACAGGATTCGCTGAGACCATAGGCTGAAAGTTTTAACTCATACCGATAAGTTCCTTCACAGTGTTTGTCGTCGAGACCCATGAATTCGCCAAGACACTGTACCAACGCCGCAACTCTTGCCGAGTGGATGTCACTGTTCCTCCGGTGGGTAAGACAAACGATACTCGCCAAGACCCCCCGCCGATACCCATAGCCTTCACCGATGAACCGCCACAAGCATGGTCGGGGAGACATATTGGATTCGGTAAAACACTACCCCGACGACCAAAACATATGCTGATAGAAGCCTCCACAGTCACCAAAACAATAGAAACGCCCTACCGAATGAAAAATGTAGGGGACCTGTGATCGTCGTGACATTGGATGAGTCTTGCCGATAGGCAACACAAACTCATGCAAGCAGAAAACGTAACATGAGTCATGGAAACAGTCATGGACCTCCGTCGATAGGAACTAGAATGCAGAAAATGCAAGACCCAAGGGAACATATGGAGTAATATGTCATCCTTCCAGCCTCTCGGGTCCGCCTTCGTCCGTTCGTTGGAATCCCAATCTAAACTCTAAACGGCCTCGCCCCTCCCAGGCCCCGGCCTCTGGAGCTCCGTCCCGTCTCCACCACTAAAATGGAAAATCCTCCCCGGCCTTCTGTGAATTGGGCTCTGGCTCCCCATTGCCGTGAAGACTCAATAAGAAAATCCAACAGCCAACACTAATGCCGGGCCCGGTTCACCTCTTGGTGATCAGTGAGACATTTGAAATTCGCCGAGACCTCACACCGAAGATCAACCTCTTGCCAAGGTGCTTGTTCAGCGAGACACGAGGAAGTCGGCGAGACATCTCACCGATGAGCATTCTTCCCATCGGTCGGCAAGACATTCGGATCTCGCTAAGACATCTCCCCGCCGCACAAAAACTCCTGCTGACGTGCTTAGTCGACGAGACACAAAATTCTCGCTGAGACCTCTCCCTGAGGGAGACTTTCACACCAACTGAAACAACTAGTCGCCGGGACAATGAGTGATGTCTCGCCGATTGGCTAATAGTAGAATGAGCTCCATCTGCTTGATTGAAAACCAAAAATGAAATGACGGCTTCCTCCCCACCCGGGCCCGAAACTCCAGACTTTCGTCCGACGATTGCTGTCCCAAACGACAAAAGCACCACGACATCCCGCCCCTATGAGCCCGATCACTTGAAAATGGTGAAGTGTTGGCTGCCCTTAACCTGCCGGACCTCGGATCCCGAAGTTCCTATCCTAGAACTCCGTCTCTACCCGGCCGTTCCAAACAGCAATCTCTGACGACTTTCCGGCCATGGACCTCGGGATGCTCCTAAATCGATCCAAATGAGCTCAAATTTGAAATCTGACCTCGACCCACGTGCCTAAATTCGACCCTCTCTGTCATGACCCTCTCTGTCATAATCCTCCTATACTATCGAGATTCGGTCGGGTGTCCGTTCATCTCCGTCCGTCGTCGCCTTCCATCCACCCGTCGTCCTTCCGGCCCTCCGGGTCCGCCCCTCCGGAGTGCCGCCCATCGTACTCCGGTCTGTCGTCCACCCATCGTCTGTTCGTCGCCCATCATCAGTCCACCGTCCACCATTCGTCATTGTCACTTCGCCGTCCCTCTGTCACCCGTCATCCGCCGGTCTGTCATCCGTCCACCGGTCTGTTGTCTGTCGTTCGTCCGCCGTCCGCCGTAGTCGCTTTGTCGTCCCTCTGCCGCCCGTCGTACGCCGATCTGTCATCTGTCGCTGATCCATCATCCGTCGCCAGTCCGTCATCTGTCCGTCGTTCGTCGTCATCACTTCGACGTCCCTCTGCTGCCCGTCATACGCCGGTCCGTCATCCATCGCCGGTCCTTCGTCCGCCGTCCGCCATCCGTCATCGTCGCTTCTCCGTCCCTCTTCCGCCCATCGTACACCGGTCCATCGTCCATTTGCCGTCCACTGTCCGTCTACCGTCTGCCGTCCGTCGTTCGTCGTCCGTCGCCGGTCCGTCGTCCGTCGCTAGTCCGTCGCCAATCCATCGTCCATCCATCATCCGTCGTCACTTCGTTGTCTGTCGTCCGTCGTCGCTTCGTCGTCCGTCGTTCGCCATCCATCCATCGTCCATCGTCACACGCCATCCGTCGTCGCTTCGTCGTCCGTCGTCCGTCCGTCGTCTGTCCACCGTCTGTCGTCCCTCCGTCGTTCGTCGTCCGTCATCCGTCCTTCATCGGTTGTTCGTCATCTGTCTGTCGTTCGTCCGCCGTCCGCCGTTGTCGCTTTGCCATTCATCTCCCATCGTTCGTCCGACGGCCTCCGGCGACCCGGCCCCTCCGTGGCCATTTTGAGCTTCCAGTTTTGTAAAATGAGTCCAATCTTAAGGAAGTTTTCTGGGCACTCTTCCTTCCCGTTTTCCCATGTGCTATAATTGAAAAATCTAGGTTTTGCTATGTTTTTGTGGGGTCGGGAAACTTCGCTTCCGGTTTGTTGTCCCTTGTTTGCTACCCGCCCCCTTGGGCCTGCATTAATGTTTATGGTCCAAATGAGCTCCAAATATGAATATTATGATCTTTTGATGATGCATGGATGAATCTAACAAGGTTTTTGCAAGATTTGACTAACGTTTTCCTTGTTTTTTGTATGAAAGCACTTACAACGTTTCATGTACGCAGAATTCAAGGAGCCTACTGCACGTTTGTCAGGAGACCCATCAAGAAAGTTGAACAAGGAATGTGCATAGCTCTTGTCACCATTCATTTCATAATCGCCTTTCCTTGTAGCACCCATCAACAGGGTCGGTGTTAGAAGAAGCCCTGCGCCAAGGAGGCCAACGACAAAAATGCAAGGGGATGGCCTTGAAGAAAGCATAAGAGAGTTGTCTGGTTGAATCAGGGGAAACCAATCCATTGATGCCAATCGTCGACAGGCTCGTTTGATCCAAGGAGGAGCACTGCAAACACATCAAGTAAGAAAGCAGCTTTCAAGCAGTTTCAGCTACAGTAAAAGGGCAATCAGCTAAATGACAAAATTGCTACAGCACCTAAGCACTAGATGACAAAACAGAGAAAAGACAAAGATGTATTTTAAAATTGTTGGATAATGGGGGGTAGGTGAAACCCTAATGTAATCAAATCTGGGCCATTCGTTGGAAATTGATCCTAGCTATTGATTTGGGCTTTGGAAAATTATAAGTAGGGGCTTGCCCCTCATTTGTAAGGGTTGGAGAATTGATGTAAAGACATTTTGCAGCAATAGAAAGCAACATTGCATGATTTATGGGTGTTCCTTTTGAGTTTTCTCTTTATGTATGCATGGTTCACCTTCCATGTTAGTTTTAGTGTTAGTTTCTTGAATGAGAGTGGTGACGGTGTTTGATGTTTCAGTATTTGATGGATTTCCAGCTCATGTTTTTTGTGGTTCATTGATGATGAGTCACTTTGCAAAGCTAATCTGAGCTCATTATTTCATTGTTGCAGCTTAGTTCAATTACATGTGCATGATGTGTGTGTGTAATCTAAAAATCTGCAGTCCTTAGAAGATTGCACTGGTTTTGTGCAACTGTAGGTTTCTCTTGGCCAAGCAAAACCCAGTTTAGGGAGTTTGTCTACTTTAGCAGTCACCATTGTTACTGTTCATTCATAGCTTAGGATTAGAATAGCTTTCTTAACCCTTCTCCTTTTGCTGTTTCTTTTAATCCTTGGATAGAGTAGGATCCAAAGCATCACCATGAAGCTAAATCAGATGAATTTGATGAGTTTCAACTTGCTGTTTTGAGTGGACAGCCACTGTTCATTCACTTCCAACGTTTTGAAACTGCATTTGCAAACCCAACTTCCCATTCTTTGTAACTCATCCTTAAAACCGCCTTGTGATTCCAGCAAATCACATCAAACAATCGAGATATTCCAAGCACTGTCAAGACCTAACATTAGAGACCTTGGGATAGTGTTCTGCAATTTGATTGTGGAAGATTGTCTTTCAAGAGAGGTAGTGCACCTACGCACTCCCTGTGTTGAGAAGTGCATGAAAAACACATCAATAGTTGGAAGAAAGCGAAGTTGTGAAAAAGGTACTAAGAACTCTTCCTAAAACTTATAGTTCTAAAGTTTTTGCTATTGAGGAAGTTCAAAATTTGGATAATTACTCTAGATATCAGTTGTTTGGTGCTTTAATTTCTTATGAATTAAGGGAGTTTGGTCAAGATTATACAAAGAAAGAAACTGTCTTTAAAGTCTCCAAAGCAAAGAAGGATGATGAATCAGATCTAGATGATCTTTGTGAGGTGGAAGCAAAGTTTGTAAGGAGATTGAAAATGGGCACTGGAAAATATAGAGGTAAGTTACCCTTTAAATTTTTCAATTGTGGAAAGATAGGTAATTATGCTTCTAAATGTCCAATCAAAGTTGCAACTGATAAACCTAAGGATCATAAGGGAAAATTGGTCAAGAAGAGTTATTATGTTGAAAGGGACAATGATGTGTCTAATGATGAAGAATCTAACTATCCCGATGAAGACAGTGATGAATGCTTGTTCATGGCTCTAAAAGTTGGAACTAATTCTACTAGTCTTGAAAGATGTGTATAGGAAAGTACTCTAGTAACAAGTCATAACATTGAAGGAACTATGTTGACTTATTTTCATGCAAGAGAATAAAGAAATTGCTAGATAATTGATAGTGGATGCTCAAATCATATGGTAGGTGATAAGAGTAAGTTTGTTAAAATTCAAAGGTATGATGGCGATCTTGTTAAGTTTTGTGATGATATATCTACTAAGATTTGTGGAAAAGGTTCAATTAGTTTTGATGACAATCATAATACAGATGATGTTCTTTATGTCAAGGGTCTCTAACATAATCTCTTAAGTGTAGGAAAAATGTGTAGCAGAGGATATAATCTTGTGTTTCAGAATGGTGGTGGTGAAATCAGAAAAGGTAGCTTTGGTACTCTGGTTGTTGGAACAAGAAAAGAAGGTAATGTTTATCAACTCAAAGGTAGTGGTGCTAAATGTTTTGTCTCAAATCAATGAAATTTGGCTATGAAATAAAAGAATGGTTCACATCAATTTTGATAGCCTAGTAAAGATTAGTTCTATTGATGTTGTGAGAGATCTACAAAAGGATTATAAAGCCTATGAATGCAATTTGCAAAGAATGTCAAGTGGGAAAGCAAAAAAAGAAGAGGTTCAATACAAAAGAATATTCTACTATAGGTCCTTTGGAGTTGGTTCTTACAGACCTATGTGGACCTACCAGAATAAGAAGCTCATGTAGTGACATGTATTTCATGCTATTGACTGATGATTATTCTAGGATGACTTGGGTAACATTTCTTAAAGAAAAATCAAAAGTCATAGATAAGTTCAAAGCATTTAAAAATAAAGTGCTTAAGGTATAATAGAGGTGGTGAGTTTACTTCAAATGAGTTTAACAGTTTTTGTGAAGATTATGGAATAAAAAGACATTTTTCAGCTCCTAGAACTCCTCAAAAGAATGGGGCAGTGGAGAGGAAGAATAGAACAGTTCAAAAAGCTGCTAGGATTATGATGAAGGAAACAAATATATTGGTGTCTATTGGAGAGAAGCAATTCATACTGTAGTCTATATTCTTAACAGAGGTTAAGCAAGAGTGAACAGTTTGAAGATTCCCTATGAGTTATCGTATGGTAAACCTCCTACTGTAAAGTATTTTAGATTTTTTGGAAGCAAATGCTATATCAGAAGAGGTGAAGAAAAATTAGGAAAGTTTGATGCAAGATTTGATGAAGGAATCTTCCTTGGATACTCTACAAGAAGCAAATCTTATCAATGCTATAATAAAAGGTTGACTTGAAGATTTTTGAAAGTGCAAGTGTTAAGGTGGATGAAGAACCATTACAGAGTTCAGTACTAATAGAAGGATATGAATCTGATGAATCCCCTTGTAGTGAAGAAGAAAATGATGAAGAGAAAGAAAAAGAGATGAGAGTTGAAGAGGAAGAAGCTTCGGAAAAGACCCTTAAGACTCCTAAGTATGTGCAAAAGAATCATTCTGAAGATCAGATCATTGGAGATTAAAAAAGGTGTGTTGACAAGAAGAAAAGAACCTCTGATGGAGGAACAAGTAAATTTATGTTTACTTTTAGAGGTAGAATCAAAATCAGTGAGTGAGGCATGCAAAGATGAGAATTGGATCAAAGATGTGAAAGAAGAATTAGAACAGACTGAGAAGAATCAGACTTGGGAATTGGTCCCAAGACTGGCAAACAAGAATGTGATTGGAACTAAGTGGGTGTTCTAGAACAAGCTGAGTGAAGAAGGAAAAGTTGTTAAGAATAAGGATAAACTTGTGTGTAAGGGATACTCATAGGTTGAAGGTATAGATTTTGAGGAAACTTTTGCTCTAGTTGCAAGGATGGAAGCCATTATAATGTTTTTGGCTTTTGCAACACATGAAGACTTCAAAGTATGTTAGATGGATGTAAAATATGCATTTTTGAATGGTGAGTTGGAAGAAGAGGTATACATTAAATAACTAAAAGGATTTTAGTTATCAGATAATGTTGATATGGTCTGCAGATTGAAGAAGGCATTGTATGGACTCAAACAAGATCCTAAGGATTGGTATGCAAGGTTAGATAAGTATTTGTTGCAACAAGGATTTAGGAAAGATATTGTAGATAGTAATTTTTATTTCAAGGTTGAAGGAGAACAAATTTTAATTGTGGTAGTGTATGTGGATGACATTATCTTTGGAGAAAATGAAGGTATGTGCAAGAGGTTTATAGAAGAAATGTAGAAAGGGTTTGAGATGTCAATGTGTGGGGAGATGAATTTCTTCTTTGGGTTGCAGATCAGTCAATCAAAAAAATGTATTTTTATTTCACAGTCAAAATATGTCAGGGAAATGTTGAAGAAGTTTGGAATGGAGGATTCTAAACTAGTATGTACCCCTATGGTTACTGGTTATAAGTTGAGAGAAAATGATGAATTTGGGTGATCCCACAATAGTGGGTTACACTTTTTGGCCAAACTTAACATTGAACTGAATTTTTTTAACCAAATCTTCACTTTCAGACACCTATAGCTGCTAAACCATGAGAAATTTGAAGATGATACAAACTAGTGATATGAAAAATTTTGTATGTCAATTCTAAATAATTTTTTTTAAAAAATTGGAATCAAATTTCATTTATTTTTCCACCTCCTTTGATAACTAGTTTTTAATAGTAAACAACATTTTTAAAGAGTTATGTTTACTTTTTAACACATTTTTTTTCTATGAAGGATAAAATTCTTTTTTTTTTTAATTTAGATTTGTAACTACGATATCTAGCCCCTTCATTTGGTCTCATAGTGTTTTATTGCATATATATTTTTTAATTAAGTTTTGAAGTCAAACCAATTACAATTTAGACATAGGTTTACTATATAACACAGATTTTTTTGTATGTATCAAAATTCAAATTTTTTTTGTTGGATCAAGGACATTAATACCAAAAGCATAGATATTTTTTCAGAATAGTTTTTTCGTAATCTACTATTTTTCTACATATGCAAAATAAAGAGCTTGATTTTTCATAAAAAAAACTACATTCACAAGAAATAAAAAATAAATATAATAATCAAATTAAATATATTTAAAATTATACTTCATGGGATGCTTATAATAAAGGCTACATATTTACAAAACATAAATTTTAAATGAATTCATTTAATCCTCCAAAAGGTAAATCAAAAGTGATTTTTTATCAACATTTTAATAGGTGTAGAGGAGACTCTATTATAGGTATGGTTTAAAACTAATGAGGTTCTATCTAAGAGGGTTTGATCAAACCCTCTTCAATTAAAATCCTATAAATAAAACCTTTCAAGGCTTAAATCATTATATTTTCTAAAAATATGTGATTTCAACAAAAATAAGGATGTCTTAGAAAGTGTAACCCATTATTGTGGTAGCACCCATCTCCTAAGGTTGATCAGAGCAAATATAGATCAATGATTAGAGGATTGATATATCTAATTGCTACTAGATTGGATATCATGCATTCAGTTTGTCTTGTGGCTAGCTATCAAGAAGATACCAAAGAATCTCATATTGCAGCTGTGAAGAGGATATTTAGGTACTTGAAGGGCACTCTAGACTTTGGTTTTTGGTATCCTAGGGATATTGATTTCTCCTTAAGTGCATATACAAATGTAGATTGGGAAATTTGTATAGATGACAGAAGGAGTACAAGTGGTGGTGTTTTCTTTCTTGAAAGCAGATTGGTTTCATGGCTAAGTAAGAAGCATGATTTATTGTCATTATTTACTGCAAAAGCAGAGTATAATGCAACAACATCATGCTACACACAAGTGTCGTGGATGAAGTAAACATTAAAGGATATCAAAGTATCATATGATGAACCTATTTTTTTCCTATGTAATAATACAAGTGCTATTAATATCTCAAAGAAACTGGTAAATGCATTCAAGAACAAAATATATCTCAATCCAATATCACTTCTTGAGAGAGAGTTTCAAAGAATGAGGTGAAGTTGGAGTATGTGCCTACTAAAGATCAAGTTGCAAATACCTTTACAAAGGCTCTTCCAAAATCTATACTTTTGAGTATCTCCAATAGAAGTTATGGGTCATTGCCTCTCCTTTTAACTAGATGCATAAGTTGGTGCATCTGTCTGGGAATCATTTCAACATACATTCTTGGTCCTAGATTGATGCTAGAAGCTACCTCTTAAGAGGAGTAGGTAGTAATGCAATTGGATGGTGTATGCAGATGTTAAAAGGAAAAAGAAAAAAGAAAAAATCCTATGAAAATGGTGTGTGAAAGGTGCAGATTTTTTTCTTTAAATGTTGTCAAAGGGGGAGAGCAAGAGAGTTCAATGCAAGAAAGAGAGTTGGTTGAGTCTATGGCCCATTTCCATTGATGCTAAAGGGTAAGAGAGAAAAGTATAAAAAAAACAAGAAAGAATTGATGTCAAAGAGGGAGAAAGTTGGAGAGAAAGATAGAGTTGCTTGGGATAGAGTTGGTTGAATAGTGTAGAAGTGAATATGGTCTAAAGACCACAGGGAGAGATAATGTTCAGAAGAAAGAGAAAGAGAATATGACGAGTTTACCTAGTCAAGGGGAGTACTGCTTGTTGCAAAGTTGTTGTTGGTTGCTTTTCTTATTGATGATTTTTTAGAGAGCTAGTGTTACCATCAATGACAAAGGGGGAGATTGTTGCAAGTATGTTACTGGTGTTGTCATTGATGTCAATAGTTTCTAGTGTTGGTCATTGATGTCAACTGTATGAAGATTGTGTGTTGGAGTTGTTGGAAGGATGTTGATATTCTCATAGTTGGGGAGATTGGATTGTTGTTAAGAGCTTGTTGTGATTTGAGAAGAAGGTGTTATATTTTTTTCATTAGTATTGTCATTGATGTCTTGACATATAAGAGTTGTATTTGCAGTAAGTTCACTTGGTTTCCAAGTGCTTTTGAGAAAATTTGAATAAAAGGGTGAGTAGCGTGACAAAAGTGTATTCAATGTTGTGCTTCACATTGCTTCATGGTTGAAGATATCCTTGTTTAGTTTGGATATGATGATCAAAGGTGTTTAGAGGTTATATATCTAGAGTTTCAGGTTCTAGATCGTTCTATAATAAAAGTTGTGTTTGACAATTTATCTATCTGTGTAGAAGGTTATCTAAGAAAAATGAGATTGCTTTGTATTTCTCCATAGTAAATGTTCTTGTCTTGCAGACTTGGGAACATGTTTATATTGTTTGTAACTTCCTTCCCTTGAGGTTTTAGGTGTTGAGGTGTTCCACAAGGTTGGTTAGTAAGTTGTGTTTTGTGGTAGTGTGTTTGATTGAATAATGGTGTTCTCAGTCAAGTGGTTATGGTAGAGTTTCAAAATATTCTAATGATGCTAGAATATTCTGAGATGTTGTGAAGTGTTATGTGGTTTGCATGACCTAGAGAAGCATGTATGTGGTCACTTGAAGTGTTAGTTCAGGGGTGATCCCACAATATTGGTTTATAATTTTTGGCATGCTATTTGTGGAGGTACCACATGGAGTGTGAATGTATTTTGTAGCATGGTGATATGGATTTGGGTCCTAGTTAACCCTTGGTGTGGTCGCCCTTCACTTATTTCCACCATGGGGGTGTTTGGTGCCGACCTATTTTGATGTTGCATGTTTTAGGTGCATATGTTTCATTAAGGCCAACCTAATTGGTATGTTTAGGTCAAGGATGGTATATAAGCAAGGTGAATCAATTGATTTTGGTTAAGTAGAAGGTGTGTGAAAGATGCGATTTTGATTAAGTGTATTGATCTAAGTGTGAGCTTAATGCTTATGACTCTAATGCAGTGAGCAGAAGGGTCTACATTTGCAGTATGCTTGAAGTTACTAGAAGTAGTAAGCTGAAGGTTGTGGATGGCATAAAGATTTAGTGGTGGATTTCTCTTGTTTCCTTGATATAGTGAATCTCTTTGTAATGGTCTTTTTCTATCTTCTTTCTTCTTGGCAGTGAGCCACCTGGTAGTGAGCTTTTCTTCTTTTTCTAGGTAGGGAGCCCTTGGGAGTGGACCTAATTGTATTCGGTGTTGCAATTCATATATATGTGAGCTAATACTCACCATGGTTTTTAACTTCTTTGGTTTTCCACGTAAAGTTGGTTTTCTTATGTGTTTGGATGTGTTTACATTATTGTTATATATGTTTACATTCCACTAATGTATGATAAGGGTTTAATGGTTAATAAAGGTTTGAAAAGATATTGACAGTTTGAATTTTTTTAAGTATACAACTGATTCACCCCCCTCTTAGTTGTCCTGTGCATCTAAGAGTGGAAGCCCTAGGTAAGTGCTTGGGAGCTGGCCAATTTTTAATTTGAGAGATCTCATGATTTCTCCTTCCTTCCTAGGGTTTGAGTTAAAGAAGAATATCTTTGATTTGGTCTCACTAACTTCCTACCTCAAGGATACAACATATAGCTCCAAAATCTCTTTCATTTTTTACCTCTCTTCTATTTGCATAGTCGAAAAGAATGGTATAATCAACAAATTGTCGATATGTGATAATTGGCATATTACTAGTAACTTGTACTTCCTTCAAACAAGATCTCTAGACATCTGCCAAAAGTAAGAACATTGGAATTGGAATTAGGAATGGATCATCAGATGGGTAAAGGTGTCAACACATTTCAATTGTTTATTTTCTTTCTAATATTTTATAAGATGAGTGTTACACTGATCAAATAGATAGTTTAGCCAACTCAGAGGCAACTGGTCAGTATCAAAATTAAATCAAGTATTCATTAATAACATTAACTTAATAATAGGATGCCAATGTTGGATTAGAGAGGAAAATAATTTAAAGGTCTTTACAAAAACATTAACAATTTGCACAAAGAGGATTTAATTTATTTTCTTACAATAAGGCATGGCAGCCTGGAAGTATGTGAAGTATGATGAAGAAATCTATATTAATTGACAATAAGTACTAGCATGAATACTTGGTTGTTAAATGGGTGCGGATTTGGTGGAACTTTACCATTCATTCGCTAAGAAAATCTTGAATCTCAAATAATGAACACACCCATTGGACTAACCATCCTAAGAAGATAGATGGATTTTCTGGGCAACATAATAGATAACAGGATAAAATCTATATTTATGGTCTAGATGATCAACTAGTGTTTGAGGTAATAAAGTTGGTTCTTGGTTATGTGAATTCATGGTAGCAAATGAGAGATACATGATTAACATTTACATTTCTTCAAGGTTTGTGGTGATGTTATTGGACTTGCAAGTTTTGAAAGGAGCAACACTGGCTATGACTCGTATTCTCATCAAAATGAATCTCTTGGGTGGGGTCGAAGACATCATAGCCATTTTGTAGCTGGGTCTCAATGTTCCTTTGAAAGAATTTGAAGGAGAGAGAGAAAACATTATATAAAAACTCTGAGCTTCAACTCAATCATACAACACCATCATAGGATTCTTACATCTTAACTAGATGCATACATTACAGCTTACAACTCTGTAGAGTTGGACTCATTTCAGAGTGCTTTCAACAATACAGACTCTACCAATATATAGACTTACGAGAACTAACACTCAATTAGCTAAGACAACTAATAGTCAACAGGTTGAGTAGTTGGAGAAGATAAGATCAAATCTTGGTCTTTAATGCTAAGATGTGATTGTGATCCAATGTTGATATGGAGAGGACAGGTGTAGTTGCATACATTAATGAAGTAGTTGAGATTAGATATTCCAACAGTCCCCCTTAGTCTCAACTATGAATCCCTATTACTTTCTTGATCTTTTTCATTAATGTTTAGGCATCTACAATCTTCAAATTTCATGGATCGAACCTAGGAAATCCAACTTTTCTATTGGGATGCTCTAACCACGAGCTCTAGCTTCTTCTTACTAGTCCATCATAGGTTTAGGCGTGATGCACTCACTTTCCTCAACACCTCCCTTTGAGCTACACTGCTTGGTGCTCGGGGATCCTAACATCAGTTGGTTTTACCAACCTCATACAAACACATAATGCTACTGCATTCAACCATATTATTTCCTTACCAACTTTTATCTTAACTTGTCTATCTTCTTTTGATCTCCTTTAGCAACTCCTCTTTCTAGCAGCTTCTTGTTCCTCCACAATCTCAAACATCCTCCTTCAAACTGTGACCAAAAGACCTTTCCTCCAATAGTTGTGACTGTACTATGATGATTACTGCACTAGCTTTTTAAAAAAAAAAAACTTCAATCTTAGCTACGAGACCTTCACTCTTTTTACTGGCTTTGAATTCTCCTTGCTACTTCTATGTTGTTCTCATCTATATCTTAGTGGCTTCAACCTTGCTCTGATACCAAATGAAAGAATTTGAAGAGAGAGAAAACATTATATAAAAACTCTAACTTTCAACTCAATCATACAACACCATCATAGGCTTCTTACATCTTAACTGGATGCATACATTATAGCTTACAGCTCTACAGAGTTGGACTCATTTCAAAGTGCTTTCAACAATACAGACTCTACCAATATATAGACTTACGAGAACTAACAGTCAATTGGAGAAGACAACTAACAGTCAACAGGTTGAGTAGTTGAAGAAGATAAGATCAAATCTTGGTCTTTAATGTTGAGATATTATTGTGATCCAATGCTGATAAGGAGAGGATAGGTGCAGCGACATACATTAATGAAGTAGTTGAGATTATATATTCCAACATCCTCATCCCAAAGATTTGTTGAAGTTGTTCATTCTAGGCAACATGGTTTGCAAGTACCTTTCTCACTAGATGCAAAAGGGGTAGCATTATGGAATCACAAAACTAGGGCATTGTGAGGAGTTTCCTTCCTAAAGAAAATGCTCTATGTAGAACCAATGCATAATTTTAATTGGGTAGGTGACTTCATTGAATATCTTCAAAGCATGGCTGAAGGGTAAGGTTGGTTCAACAACATTCTATGTGTTTTTTATTTTTTTGGTAATATACTGCAAAGGAAAAACATCCATGTATGGCTTTATAATATGTTCACAATAATACAAATATGCATGTAAAAGGGATTTTTGGAGATTCATCCCTGCATGGCTAACTGGAAAATCAATTAGTAGAAAACAGGGATTGGTGATGCCATTGTTGGCCTTTTGTAATGAAAATCAACCTAGAAGGCAACCATATTGTAATGTTTTGCACTTTTATTAATAGAAACTCTTACTTACATAGCCAAAAAAAAACTTGACACCATAAATAGTTTTAAAAAGCATCTTTTAAATTGTAAGTAACAATCAAAAACTTCACTAAATTATATTTTTAAGTAAGCTAATCACATTTCCATTAACAAGCACACAATCACCTAAATGTGAACAACTACAAATGCAATAGTATTTTCAATTAGTGTTGCTTTAACAATTGTAATACTTCTCCCATTTAATAAAGTAGATACACCATCTACGATAGTGAAAGATTATGTGCCTTTGGTTTGATCACAAGTGTTTTCCTTCTCCTTTTTTATAATATATTCTTTTGTAATATGGAGAAAATTGTGTATTTTCAACAAATCATTTGGTACATACTAAAATCTCACATAATTTGGATTTGTGAAGTCTATCTATTAATAAATATAAATTGAAATCTATGTCATATGAGTATTATGGAGTACTCACGATAATGAATTATAGAACAATAATGAAGGCCTCCCTCCTTGGCCTACAAAATAATCCTTCCCGCTAAAAATGTCCACAAATGAAATATTGGGAAAAACCATTACATTTTTCTCATCTTGTATGTATTGAATCAACTACAAAAATATTTTTAAATGAGTTCAAACAATCAAAATGAGGCTATGTAAGGTAGTATAGAGTAGTAAGCAAATATTTATTCCATTGTAAATAATAGTCAGAATCAAATATTTATGTGACTGAAATATGTAAGGTGTAATTTTATTTGAGAGAGTTTGGAGTGCATTCTAGAAACAATTTAAATTGATAATTGGTATATGATATCTTATGGAATATATCAATTTATAAGATATATTTTGGTAACATGAAACTTTTTTATGAAGTGAGATAGTTTCTAAGAATTAATTGATGGGATGAAACTGAAATAAGTTATAGAGGCTACTTCTCTTATAATAATTATTGGGATAAAATCTAAATGAGACACGAAGATGACAACTATGATACCAATTTGATGTCATAAAAACCAAAATAAATAACACAAAGAGACTATAGTTTTGTTACTAATATGTCGAATGAATGGAACCCAAACAAAATAAATACACAAAACAAAGCAGAGAAACAAGACTCATGAAACAGAAATTATATTTTCTATTAATATCAAAATATCTTTTACAACAATACTATCTAAGTTACCAGTTTGGTTTTGGGTTCGAGTTCAGGTTAGAGAACCCAGTTCGCCAGTTCAGGAAATTTTTTTTTTGGGGTTGGGTTTGTTTTGGGTTCAGTAATACAAAAACATATAAAAATCAGAAATATATACACATTTGCAGCAGTAATTAAGTTCAGAATACACCACCATATTAATAGTCAAATAACATAGCAAAAATACACCACCATTTTATACTCAAAAGTCAAATGTCATGATATAGAATTATAAATTAAAGTTCAAACTTCAAACATAAAAATTTCAAGTGTTTACAATCAGCCATTAATAATTATTAATTATTGATCATTGATCAATCTGAATCATATGGATCATCAAAAAAAGCAACATCATCAGCATCATTAGATGCTAAATTTTGTGTAGAACCACAAATAGCATTAGTGGCACTCGCACAAGCACTGCCACTAGCACTAACACTACCACTCTCATGCTTAGTAGTAGTTGCTTCAAGCTGATAGTCATCATCAATATCAAGTACAGCTAAGTAACTTGTGGAAGCATCCAAGTCAAGCTGCTCTGGCTCAATATCCCACCTCCTTGTGTCTCCTTTGTAGGAACTATGTTTGTGTGTAAGGAGGCACAAGTTTGAATGCACATACACCAAGTCCTCAGCCTTTTTTGAATGTAGCCTATTGTGTTTTATTGAGTGGATGAAGGAGTATGTGCTCCAATTCCTCTCTGAAGAGGATGAACTAGCAACCTATTAAGACCAAATTAAATTAATAAATAGTTAAGAGTTACAAAATTTAACTAAACAAAATTATTAATTAAAATTAGAATTACAAATATAAAACTTACTTGGGATAAAACTTTTATTGCAATAGGTTGGAGGTGCATGTATTCTTGCCCATGGAAGTACCACCAACTATGAGCATCCACCCTGCACTTGTCTCGAAGAGCATCCATATTCATGCAAAAGCCATAAACTCAGCCCTCACTCGATCACGTTGGTCACGATCAGTGAAGATTCTACGAATTGCTGCCTTGTACCCTTGGGCCACTTCACCATCCCTATATGGAGCAACTCTTGATGAAGCAGAAAGTATCTCAAGGATATAATATTTGGGACTTAATGCAAAAGCGAGAAGATGCAAGGGAGTCATCATTTTGTTCCATCTATCAACCATGATTTCCTATAGCTCTTTGAAGAATTTTTCTTCAGGATCTTCCTCTTTTGCATTGATGATGGATCTCATCTTCTCAATCATTGAGTCGATACCATCATATACTTCACCCAAACAAGGTCTATCCAAGTCAGTGTAACGGATCATGCTCAGTATGGGCTCGGTGAAACTGACGAGATACTCAACACGATCCCACCAACCATCATCTAGGATCCTTTGCTTGATCCTATTTTCCCTTTCATTGCTAGATTGCCTCCATACAACCCAATTAGGGCTGATTACCATGGCACATAGTGCCTCACGAACCTTTATAAGTCGTCTCAACACAATTGTGTTGGAGGCAAAACGGGTCTCGGCAACCTGTTTGAAAATCAAAATTAAAATTAAAATATAATTTAAATATACAAAATCAAAATTTAAAAATTAAAATTAAAAGAAAATTCAAAAATTTAAAAATATTGAGAATTAACTTACCTTCAACAACTCTAATTTTGAGAATTGTCTAAATATTCCTTGCGTCATATGGTGGTTGGTGACAAACATTTGGATGTCTTCGCCCTCAGCATACACCTGTTTGATCCACTCAATTTTGGATCCAATTTTTTGTAGCATTAGATTGAGGGAGTGGACAGCACAAGGTGTCCAAAAAATGTGTGGATACTTCTCCTCAACCAATAACCCAACAGCCCTACAATTTTTGGCATTGTCGGTTACAACTTGCACAACATTTTGATGGCCCACTTCTTCAATAGCTTGGAAAAGGATGTTAGCAATAAATGGACCATCTTTCCCCTGTCCTTCACAATCCACTGCTCTCAAAAACATTGCCCCTTTAGGGGACACAGCAATAACATTGATCAATGGGAAATTTCTTGCATCTTTCCATCTATCAGAAACTATGGTCACCCCTGTTTCGATCCAAAAATCCCTTATGGGCTTCAAAGAGTCTGCTACATGTTTCACCTATTTCTCCAATAAGGTGCAACGCACCTTCTCAAAACCTAGGCCCTTATACCCTTTTAGAGCCTCATTAATAGATTTCACCATTTTTTGCCAATATGGTGAATGAACAACATTGAATTCCAATCCATTGGCATAGACACATCTTGCTATGTCTTGATCAGCAATCTCTCTTGCCTCATTCTGAAATGAAGCTTCCAACGCTCCCTTAGATCTTTTATTTGAAGAGGGCATGGTTTGCTCTTGAGGGATGTCCATAAATGGATGGCTTTCTGTAGGTGGAAAATAAGAAGGTGGTGTAGGGGGTTTCATGGATCAAGATCCTTTCTTCAAAGGATGGCTTGTTTTACCACTGGTTGTTTTTTGGTTTGCCTTTTCTTGCTTAGCAATATATTTCAACACTATATCTTTTGGAATGTCATTGTTGTTTTCACCTGGACAATTTTTGATGCCTGTTTTAGGGATCCTGCACAAGTGCCCTTTTACTCGACTGTATGATCTCAAATATTGAACATTGCAATGACTACAAATCCAAACATATCCTCCACCACTTGGAAGTTGTTGAACCATTTCTACATATTTCCAAAGGGATGAGGCTGGGTTTATTTTGAAATGAGATTGGATTGAGCTTGAGGAGGTACTGATTACCATTGTAATACGGAATAGTGAATACCTAAGGCACAACATATTGAAATTTTGGTATTGATTCATTGAATTTGAAACTAAAAAACTTAATTAATTTCAAAAAAATGAAAAAATTGAACATGTGTTATAGACATTTAGAAGAATGAAAAGTAAAACAAAACAAAAGAGTTGAAGTTCACTTGTGAAAAAAAATGTAAAAAAAAAAATCAAAAAACTTCAAAAAACCTACCTCTTTTGAAGAAGTCTTGCTCTACGGTCTTCTTAGCAACGAATAGACACTTGCAAGTGCTTAGGAATAGCACAACAATCAACTTTGAACAATCTACGATCAGCCTTCAGGTCTATTCTAGCTTGTGCAAGCAAAAAAGAAAGTTCAGCAATGGAGGCAGGAAATCCTTTTTTCTCATTCACAAATTGGTAAATGAGTATCACTTTACCTATTTCATGTTTTAGAGGCAAGTATTAGGGTTAGAAAGAATAAAAAACTATTTAGAAGTCAAAAAAAAGTCAAAAAAATATTTAAAAAAACCAAAAAGCGTGTTAAACATCGTGCCTGGGCGCGAAATTCTGCCCGGGTTCGAACCAGGTTCAAAATTTTCGAACCTTAGCCGGACCCACAGTCAAGGGTTCGAACCCTGGCCGAACCCACAGGCGGATTTGCGGAC
This sequence comes from Sequoia sempervirens, assembly GCA_007258455.2. Taxonomy (NCBI): domain Eukaryota; kingdom Viridiplantae; phylum Streptophyta; class Pinopsida; order Cupressales; family Cupressaceae; genus Sequoia; species Sequoia sempervirens. The sequence goes on from VDFB02000007.1 coordinate 81,511,716, forward strand.
CCACAGCGAATTTGGGCGGATCGGACCTGAACCGAACCCGAATCGAACCCGGGGCCTATATGAGCAAATCCGGTAACTTAGAATACTATTATAAAATAAATTACAAAACTATATAAAGTTGTATTTTCATAGTCATCTAGAAAAGAAAGTAAATATTGTTTGCAAAAATATTTTTCCTACACAGTAAAATTACTTAGAAGCTATCAATTTAATTTTGAAAAAATCTCAAAATAATGGAAGTAAGTAAATAATTACAGTTTAAATCAAGCATGACCAACCATAGAATTCCTTGTGGTCTCCACCTTCCCACCACTATTTAGAATCACGCTACTCACACAAGATTAATGGTTTCAATATATAATCAAAGTTTTGACTATGGTTTTCACTCTTTGACAAACATAGGTCTATGAATCCTAATGTAATATACAAATGTCCTCCTCTTTAACTTACATTCTCAATGAGAATGAAGAATTAATATAAGTGAACACAAGGTTAGGTACACTAGAGTCATTGTAACAAAATTTTAAATAGAAAAAAAATAAAAATACAAAGAAACCGACATGAGAAAGCAACAATTGTGCCTAATTTAGGTTCATTAGTATCATAATTGATGCTACTGATTTTTATAAACAATAATATATATTTCAAATTGAGTCTCTAGTTAAAACTTATCAATCTACTTTAAATTAAAAGAAAATTAGATTCAACAAATAAATAATTGAGAAAAACGAGATTATTAGAGAATAGTGTCATCCTAGTTCCCATCTTTTCAAATGGTTATGCAAACTTTGCTTGTTGTCCAAAAGAATTAGGAGAAATTTGAAAGTACAAATTTACATTACTTATTGCTCTATTTTATGTTTTGATCTATGATGTATTTGCTACTTTGAGAAGGATAGGGGCATTGAAGGATAGTGTATGTGTGCTTCTATAAAACAAAGAAGAGGACATGCATGTTGATTACAAATAGTTCAATATTCCTAAAACTATCACTATTGGTCTAGTTTGTATAAAAAGGTATAGCCAACATTCCTTGAATAGGATAGATTCGTATGTTTGTAATATCTGAATTATATAAAAAGGATTGCGCCCATCAATTTCTAAGCATGATGAAACTCGTGTCAATTATAATGCAATCAAATATTCCTCACATTGTGACAATGCACGGAACCAAACTAATTGACTTTCAATCAGCCATTTTATATCAAAAATGCCATACACTTCAAAAATTATATTAAAAACAAACCTGCGTCTAGTAAGAAAATTATATTAAAAACAACCCATAATTTACTTAAAGACTTGACAATTTACTTTTTAGAATCTCTTAGACGTACCCATTATAGACGAAAGTGTGATTGCTAATATGTAGCGATGTACGCTTTTGTATGAAGTTATGCGCCATAAATGTGGTATAGTAATGTGCTATAATAGTAGTTTTTGATTATAGATGAACAAATTGCATGTGAAAATATAACTTGGGATGCTGTTTTGGCCTTTGGAAGAAACAAGGAAAGTGGATGGGATATTTCTCTGAAGAAAACCTGCGTTCTGTTTCGGATCGTACCCATTGCTATTCATTAGTTTACATCAGGCTGAGAAACAATAGCAAAAGAAGAACAACTGCTTCATTTTCCACTACTTCAAACAAATAGATCTTGAAATGTTTATCATAGTTCGCAGGTAAAATAAACCGTGTTAATTGGAATATCAATACGCGAAAAAAATGTCATTATAGGTATCGCCAATTCCTGTGGCTTTCGCACTCGCCTGATATTCGGGCAAAGGATATTTGAAATTTTGAAAAACTGAGTCAGAAACCCTATAAGATGTACAACCCAAAAATATTCCTAAAACTTATTGGGAAAAGCAGATCCGCCGCCTTCGGTCCTTCGTCAACTGTTTGCCGTCCATCTATTTGAGAGAAATATTATCGCTTTTGTTCATTCGGATATGGTGCAGATTTCTTTAAATTTAGACTTGAAATTGATGTACTAGCTGAGAATAAGTATTGGCGGAGTCTTCATTGTCCTGCAACTGTGGATTGAATGGGAACGATAAGCAGCTTCTCTGCGGTGGCTTGGTCGCAGGTTCGAAACTTGGTACACAGAATCTCTTTTACCCATCTTTTTTGCAGGTAACAGCCTACTTACCTACACTGGTTTAATTTGATGTGAATATTTTTAATGTTTTAAAGGAATGAAACGTCGGTGGCTTCTTTTCAAGAATTTATTCTAAAAAAACATAGCATTAGAAATAAAATAGAACTTATTTTGTTCGTACGAAATTACTGGCGCACTAAATGTGGTATAGTAATATGCAGTACTAGTAATTTTAATTACATATGATAATAAAATTTATTATGCTATTTTCGCTTTCGGGAGAAACAAGAAAAATGGATAATAAATTTGTTTGAAGAAAAAACTGCATTCCGTTTCGGATGATTCTGATTGCTATACATCAGGCTCAGAAACAAAAGCAAAAAATAATGATATGTAATGAAGTATAATCCCTGAAAAAGTCGACACAGTTCTTTCAAATCTTATTTCAAACAAATAGAACTTGATGCTTATTATGGATGCTCCAAATTTTTAGCAGATGAAATAATCAGTATAATTCGGAATACTAATCCCAGAGAAAAGTGCCTCTGTATAGCCAATTGCTGCAGGAGTTCCTCAAAATTAACCGGAAAAGCACTACTACTGCCAGCGATCCATCATCTACTTTTAGCTCTCCATCTACTTGAGAGAAATGTCATCGCTTTGGTTCATCGGGCTATCATACAGATCTCTTTAGATTTATACTTGAAATTCGGAATACTAATCTCAGAGAAAAGCACCTTTGTATAGCCAATTGCTGCAGTAGTTCCTCAAAGTTAACCGGAAAAGCACTTCTGCCGCCAGCGATCCATCGTCTACTGTTAGCTCTACATCTACTTGAGAGAAATACCATCGCTTTGGTTCATCGGGCTATCATACAGATCTCTTTAAAATTATACTTGAAATTGATGTGCTAGCTCAGCATTGTTATGATGATGGCGACTTTATTGTGCTCCTACGACTGTGAATTGAATGGGAAGGATAAACAGCTGCTCTGTGGTAGGTAGCTTGGCCACAAGTTAGAAACTTGGGGCCGGGCTTAACCGGAACACTCTAAGCACTGACAGTTTTAAGTGGCGTGGCCCATTCCCTGACATTTCCGTACCCTATCAAATCCTCCTTTCTGCTTTTATCGAGATTACTTTCCCTAAACTTTTTCCCTCCGTTTTCACGTTTAAAGATTATTTTACTCAACATTGCATGCGGGAATAAATATCGTGGAATTTGATCTTACAGAATACTCCGCTCAAGTGATAATATATCATAACATATATCATAACAAATATGATATATTGATCTTTTCTTCTTACTCCAATAAAAAAAAATATATATCATAACATATTAAAGCAGAAATCGCTTATTCGTAGGAGAATAAATAGGTGTTGAGTCAGTTTAAATAATATAAAATTTTAAATAATTATTTTAAAATTTCGTTTAATAATAAATATATTAAAAATATGATGAAAAAGGTTATACAATTAAAAAATATTTAATAATAAATATAATTTAAATGTATATGAAAAAAGATGATGAAAAAAGTTTTATAAATAAATAATAAATTATTTTTGAATTATATTATATTTTTAATTTTTTTAAATATACTTTTGTCATGTTTGAATGTTTTTAATGTCTTTTATATAATATTATTATCCAAATAATATAAATATATTATTTAAAATTGTTGATACGAACTGTTCTACCTGGGTCCTTGTTCTGGCGTCTTTGGTGTGGGCTCTATGGGTGGCCACAGAGTGCGTGTGGAGTTGGACATGTGTGACAAGTGGAAGGCGGATGCCACTATTTGGCACATCTGCAAAGAGGGCGAAATTGCGCAGTATATGGAGGCCATAACTGGTCACGATGAGGGCTTGTCTAATAAGTTTGTCACTTCGTGGAATGAGGGTAGGGTCACCATTGGTGGCATTTCCTTCGAAGTTTCTGAGGAGGTTATTGCTAGAGTTATGGGGCTCCTAAATAGTGGTCGAACTTGGAAGAAAACTACGAAAGTGCTAGACCAGATTAGTCTGAATTAGTTTTTTTGCGGTGAGGAGAAACCTGTCAAGTTGCGGGGTGGCTTTGACCGTGAGGTGCTACCGAAGCCATGGGATAGAGTTTGTTTGGTGATCATGAAATATTTCACGCTGGAAGGAAGGTATGGGGTCTACTATTATTACCACTTTAATTTCCTCAACCACCTTAGGAATCATCTGCATATTTCCATTCATTTTTTCCTGTATCATGCTCTTGATAGCACTGTTGCGAAGTTTAATGAAGCCTCTATTTTCAGAAAGAATTATATTATCCTTCACCAGGGTCTTATGTCTAGGCTCTATCATTTCCATATGGTGCTTTGCCCTGCTTGGCCTATCACTGTGCAAGAAGTCCCGTCTCTCCCTGCTCTTGATGAAACCCCGGTTTCCTCTACTCCCCCCTCTACTAGTATTTTGGACATGCCTGGCTCGAGTAAGAAAAAATGCCTAAAAAATCCTTCCTTGAAAGCCCGTCCCCGTGGCACTTCCCCTGACAAGGGCCCAGGGGTTACGGGTAGGGAAAAAAAGCGGATTGCCCCTACCCCACACCCTAAGGCTAAAACCTCGAAGAAAACTAAGTCCTGCCTCCATCAAATTGATTCTGACATCAAGATCATTGAAGAAGCTAACACCCCCCCATAGATCTCATAGACTAGTTCTTAAGCAAGACAAAGTGGGAAGTCTTAAGGAAGCTTCAAATTCGGATAATGATAATGGGAGTGACAATGAAAGTCAGGAGGAAAAGGTGGCGAGTGGGGATTCAAGCCAGTTTGTGTTGGTGAGCAGCGTGTCCCATGTGTCTGAAAGCTTGAAGAAGGGCCCTTCTGCTGACAATGTGATGGAAATTACCCCCTGGTCCTCTGATGCGAATAAGGGAAAAGCCCCCTTGCAGGAAGATCACAAGGAAAAAGATCAGGCTTGGGAAGAAGTTGGCAAGCTAAAGGGGAGATTGGAGAGGTTGGAAAAAAAGGTCCAAGAGGTGTCTCAATTTTCCCTGAGGCTCATGCACAGGTCGGCCACCAGTCTTTGCTTGTTGCAGAAGGACAAGTCTGCAGATGATGTTGAAGATGATGTTGGTTTCAAGGAGTTGCCCGAGTTCCTCATGGCGGATTGGGCGACAACTATTCAAGATATGCCTAGCAGGAAGGAAAAGAATTAGGTCGTTGGGCCTTTTTGTTCTTGTTTATATATGTCTTGTTGTTTGTTAATACTGTTGAACTGGTTGGACCCCTAGGGGCCTTTGGACTTATTTGGCTGGTTTCATGCTTGCATGATGAACTTTTTTATCCTACGTTTATTGTTACTTTTTATTTTTTGATGATGTGTTGTGGGTGATGGCTTTCTCTCTGTTGTCACTGTGTTGTTAATGTGCTTTCGTTGGATGGCCTTTGTTGCCTTGTACTTATGGGACAACACCCTTGTTTTGCTGCTTTTTATTTCAAAAACAATATACATTATTTTTCATTTAGTATTTCATACTTATTTTTGTTTACTTAAGATTTATCTTTTTACTTTACAACTATTCAAAATTTTTATTTTATTTTATTTAGTCAAGAGTTATTTTTATTTATAGTTTTTTTTTAATTTGAAATAATTCTTATATGAATAAAATAAAAATCAATATTTGCAAGTACTTTTAATTGATTAGTATGAAATGTAATTTTCAACATATTACAACAAAAATTAATTCCAATAACACTTATTAAAATGATTTGTGAAAAAATAATTTTTAAATAAAATTATAACAATAACATAAAAATATAAAATCTTTCAAAATATTAAACTCATAAAACATTCAATGGAAAAAAATATTTCTATCATCCCTATTATTGAACATGAATTATAGGAAAATTTATAATATTCAAATTTAATATCATTTTCTTTATTTTTACTTCATTCATAAAAAAAAATAAATTTTATAATATTTATATAGTCCATGTAATCATAGACAAATTTATAATATTCAAATTTAATATCATTTTCTTTTCTTTTTTTCTTCATTCATAAAAAAAATGAATTTTATTAAATTAAAAATATTAAACAATAATGATTCCCTCCATTAGATTATAACCATACTTATACCTCTCAAAATTTAAATAAATAAGGGATATCTACAATGGTAGTAAGATATAAATGAAATGCCATGATCATATATAAAAATTGAAACACAACTAAATATTTAAAAAATTAAAACTATATATGAATTATTTAATTTTTTATTTGTACTTAAGCGTTATATTATATATCATGATTATATAAAAATTGAAATACAATTAAATATTTTAAAAAACTAAAACTATCTAATATTTATTTAAGTTTTTTATTTACTTGTTATTTTATATTTTTTTTCATTTACTTAGAATTCTTTAATTTTTTTCTTTTTTTAAAAACAAGTCTTCTTTAAAGTAAATGATTTTTTTATAAAATAATTCTTAAGTAAATAAACATAAATTAATGTCAATTTTCTAAACACACAATTGATCACCTATCTTATGATTTCTCATGGATAAATTAATTCGTGTAATTATCCAGAAAAATAGTATGATGAATTTATTAACAATGATAATATTAAACCCAAAAAGTTCATGTGTTCTTAATATCTTCCTTTTTTAGTTGTTTGGTTAATATAATAGGAAAAGCTTCTACATTTCTTTTCACATAACTCCAATTAACACTTGAATTCCATAATCTTATGGAATGATAAGTTTGAATTATTTCACCTTTATTATGATTTTTCCCATGATGCTACCAAATCAAACATGATAAAACATTCTCAAAGCTCTTAGCTCCCTCTATTGAACTAGAGATATTGACATCATCACAAGCTTCTTATGGCTCAAAATTTTAATACTAACATTAAATAGAGTTGTCCCTCAAAGTGCACACTCATTAGCATAATTGTTTAAGACATTGATCTATATGTTTCTAACTCAATATTTTCAAGACTGAAGGATGCTTTTTGAAAAGGAACATATTTTCAAAAAATTATTTTTATGCTCATTAAATTCATCAAGGTCAATATTTTTTTACTTTCAACCTTGAAAATGAATGAGGATCCATTTTCTAAGAAAAGATCCATACCTTTCTTCTTCCAAAATTTAGTCCCTTTCACATACTTGCAACTTTGAAAATTTTCTTCTTCCTCATGCTCAACTATCATAATTTCTCATTCACATAAGAATTTACATAATCCTTTTTGAAAATGATGATTTTAATTTATTGAAATTCATAGTTCTTTTTCTATATTCTTCCATGATTTTTTTATTATCCCTTTCTTAGATATCTAGAATTGTTCTTTCTTTTGTTCATGCTCCATAATTTTTGGTAAGACCCTTTTCTCGTAGGTTTGAATCTAGTATGCCTATAATTTTTTGGTTCCACGATCTATTTTTATAGCTCTTTATAAAATTTCTCTTACTCTTCTTTTAGAATTATTTCATTTTTTCTTTGATATCCATGGCTTAACTCTCAAGGTTCATTACAAAAGAAAAGTTTATTTTTTCTCAAATTATTTTTACTATATGCATTCATATTTTTTGTAATAATTGGAGGTGTGGTTCTCTAGTGGATGCATGATATCCCTTCTTATGTGATTTTTCCTTTGAGTTGTTCAAATATGGTGTTTTGAAAATTTATATGTTAGTACTAATTGTGACTCTTCCTTTTTTGTATTTGTCCACTTTTTGTTTTTATATATTTTTGAAATGACAAAGTTGCCTTCAAATATATTGATATATTCTAGTAATTTACAAACCTTAAAGTAATTTCTTTACTAATGATCTCAATGCAATTCCTTGAAGTGTAGAAAGATAATCTCTCTTTGAATCCCTTTAAGTATAGTTTCATATATATTGAAGCTAGCAACAAGATATGGTGACTCCATGATTTATAGGATGACAAGATCACAACTTTGATATCATTGCAATAACCCTACTAATTGTTTTATGTAAAAAAATAGATTTAAATATTTTAATTATAACTTTTAAAAACTCATATTTCTTTACAACTTATACATCAAAATTCATAACCCAAATGAATAATTATGTTAATAAAGAAAGATAAAATTTAGAAATTTTCTTACTATTTCAATAAATTATAAGACTACATCAAAATACTTTGTCATAATAATAACAACCATAGTTACAATAATAACAAAAAAAAATTGTAACTACATTATTGAAATATATAATAAATACAAATTATACAACTATGTATTATATGTATATATTATATAAATCATATAATATATTTTAATAATTTATTGAATATTTAATAATAATATATTTATTATTAAATATTTTTTTAATTATAAATTTTTTTATCATCTTTCTTTATGCATATTTATTATTAAACAATTTTATTAAATTTAAAATTTTATATTATTTAAACCTAATTAATCTCCTACATTTCTGTTTTAAAATGATGTGCAATACCATTACTTAGGAGTATTTATAAGATATGATTTCACCAATGGAATAAGCGCACATTTCTGCTTAACACCTATTTATTCTCCTACGATTGAGCTCACTTTCTGCTTTAATATGTTATGATATATTATTACTTAAGCGGAATATTTATAAGATAAAATTCCACCATATTTATTACCGCATGGTATGTGGGAGTTGTAAAACTTTGGAATGTGGGAGTAAAAAAAAACTTTAAATGTGAAAACGGAGGAACGAAGTTTAACGGAATCTGTAAAAAGAGGAAACGTGGATTTGATAGGTACGAAAATGTCAGGTGAATGGACGAGGCCACCTAAGCTATCAGGGCTTAGAGCGTGCCGGTTAAGCCAGCCCGAAACGGCGTACACAATCTCTTTTTAAATATCCTTTTTCCAGGCATCTGTCTACTTACATATTCTGTTATTTGACGTCAATTGTTTTCCTTTCTTATTGCGGAAGAAAAGTGAAACCTGGGTGGCCTTTTTCCAAGAATTATAAAATAAAACCCTTATGAAATCCCACATAACATTGGAAATCAATTAAAAAAAAATTAAGGAAGAAATTAGCGATGGAATGTTGTAACATAGCCCTGGCTTTTCCATCAATAAAATTAACATCTTCCATCACAAAAGATTATTATTTTTTATTAATGAAATGCAATTACAAAAAATAAAGTGTAGTTATAAAGAATAAAGAATAAAGAATATGGTTCGAGCTAGGCCTGTCACCACAAAAGACTAATGTTACAAGGATGATGAATCAATATTTCTTTGAATTCAATCTTTTATCATTTCACGTCCAAAATAGATTTTCATGAGTATTTTATTTTATATGATGTTATTTTTTTTTAATGATATTTTATATGTTCATATTTATTTAATTATTTTTCAATTCTTAATTAATTTTTTTGAATAATTTATTTTATATGATTTTTTTTTAATAATATTTTCTATGTTAATATTTATTTAGTTTATTTCTTTGTATGCTTACTTTATTATAAATAAATAGTGATCAATACATAATTTTATTTTTTTTAAAAGATATCACATGAAGTATAAAAGAACATGTAAATTAAGTATCATATGCCAAAGCTAAATTTTATAATGGCTCATTCAAAAGAAACATTTAATATATATTCATGTTAATAAAATTCATTTCATATAAAATTCTTTTATTGGGTTTTTGGGTCTAAGGATTATTCATTTGTGCATATAAGGTTTCAAAATTGACACTTTTTAACATCATAAGGATGACAAGTCTTATCTTGCATTTTTTCCAATTCATTTGGACTTAATTTGATTGGGTTGCCACAATAAAATAACTAGTGTATATGTGGCATGCTTCTACTCAAAGATTGATGATTAACTTGAACCTTACATAATCTTATGAGAACATGTCGTCAAAGACCAATCCTAATTTACAATTTTTTCCATTCCTCATCTCAAGTCAAACCACAAAAATGGAACTGGCATTGGATTAAAGACGCATGATGCAAAAATGACCCCAAAAGTTCTATAATTAATTCCAATTCTAGACCTAAATTAACTCCCTTTCTACAAGCCATTATGTGCCAAATTAAGTGTGAAATGTGATAATTTATGTGCTTGGGTATTGTATAAAAGGAAAACCCTAATTCCCATTTGCATAATCTAAATTCTAAGAGAGAAATCCACATTAGGGCCTTACATCAACTTACTTTGAATAATATCTATATTTAGCAACAAACTAGGGCATATTACATTATTGCTTGTGTCTTTAATCTTTGTCTTAGAGAATTAATTACTTGGGATCTACATGTTTGACATAAGGAGAAGATCCTTGCTAAGTAAATCCCAAAGGTGTTCACCAATACCACCCATTTTATAACATGGGTTCTAGAAAGTGAGGCAAATAAATTCTAGCCATCAAGAAGTGTCTAAATCATTTGCATATATGGACCTATTTCACTTTTAAAAGCATGAAGATTAGTTCCACATGTGTGGATTCAACCTAGAGTAGAGAAAAAGATATCTAGCTATCTATTGAGGCTCATAAGTCACAAATATAATCTCTAAGTAGAGTTTCTAATCATAAAAATAATATACATCGAAGTACTTTCTAGCCATTTTTGAAGCTAAGTCCTTCATCCTATTTTTTTCATTTTGAATGGTGTAATTACTATGACTACAATCTCATCTCAATCTATGTTATTTACTAACTATTGTACATTTTATCTATTCACACTCTTAGAATATTCGAAAGGTTTTGTAGTGTCGTAAATTGTCACCCCTGATAATATCACACTAGGTTTTGCTCCCCCCATGTGCTAGGACCTAATTATGCTCTTAAATTCCTCATTTTGTGGTCATTTAAAAAAAAATAGAATTAAATTTGGTTATTATTTAATATTTATTTAACGACACTAAAAGACCCAAATAGGTCTAGACTAGGGTGCCCCTTGTCCAACCTATTTTGGCCTAATTTTAAATTTATGTCATTGTCAACATTTTAAAATTTACAAATTTAAATTTATTTGTCAACTTTTGATATTAATTTTGCAAGAAAACAAATTAATTCATATAAATATAAGTCGTTTTCATTATTTGAAATCCTAGCAATTTAGAATTACAAGGAAGCATCCTAAAAAGTAGTCAAGAGTAGAATAAGAAAAGTTTACAACACTTATTATTAAATTCAAGATTCATAGTTGCAATGCATCAAATTTATATGTGAGTTTGTTCAAGTTTTATGTTCATTTTTTGTGAGTACTAACATTTGCAAGACCTTTAATCGAGAAATTGATTCTCCTTGTATGACATGAGTACAATGACTTCAGTCCATCAGGGAAAGCGAATATGAGTAGTAAGTTGCAACACTTGTCATTTTATCACTTGTTTTATCAATTTTACCTATGCCCGATTGAGGGTAAGCACTCTTTACATCATCATAACCAACATGGAGATAGAAACACCAAAATGAGGTTTGACTTAGGTAAGCCCCTATATGTCACAACTCTTTCTCCCCTCTCTTGTGTGTAGGTGGTAGATTTGAAGTGGATTTGGAAAAACATTGAAGACCTAATTATAGTATCAAGCATTCAATCCTCCTATGTCAATAAACTAGCACTTGCACCAGAAGGGGTGCAAGGGTTACGCCGATAGAGAAGTATATGTAAGCAAACATGCTAAGTAGCTTCCATTGTAGTGTTCATATAAATTTGTAATAGAAGCTTGAAATACATACAAAAGATATTTTTTTACAAATGTTTGGAACAAATAGAATTTGCTTTGAATTACAATTTTTGATATAGCCATTTGAAGGAATGATTCATAGTAGTTTCATTTGTGATGCTTTTATAGTTGATGTTTCCACATGCGTGTATGAAAAGAGTCTGCATCAAGAATCTTTTGTTGTCTAGTTATTTGTTCCTAAACATACAAAGAAAAAGTTAGAACACTTACATCATAATTGCATCGATTGTTTTATTTGGAAAGTAAAAAGCAAAGGAAAAAATAAAATCAATTGGTAGAAGAAGGAACTATAGGAGAGAGAATATTATTTTGGGTGGCATCTTAGGTGCCCTTGATCCAAAAATGAAAAGAACTACAATTATTAAGCAACCACCTGTAGACCATGAAGATGTGAGTAAATTAGTTTGTGATTTATGTGTAAAGCATATACTATGAAGAGAATATTAATAAGAATTAAGTAAAATTTGATGTAGAGAAGTTCGAAAGTAAAAATGTGTACCTATACTGCTCATAATGAAATTAGATGTAGTTGGAGCTCTTCCTTTTTCTTGATAATTGTGTATGGACTGTTTTTTATTCATGAATATTGATTGAAAGATCTATCTAAATATGCATATAAAGTAATTGTTCTTATGCTTAGGAAATTGTGAATATAAAATTGTCAATATGAAAACACAAACTCGATGTGCACAATTAAATGTAGGTAAAATTATTAAACCAAATGGAAATGAATTAAGTGTGCAAGATCAATCACCTAGGAATTTTGAAAAACAATTGGTTAAATTTCTATAAGAATTAAAAAGTTTTGATCTAACAGGATTTTTTTTTTTAAATTCACTAAAGACAACTCAATAGAAGGGTAGACGTCATTAAATCTAAAGCTGAAAACTTGCACTTTGACCTTATGACACATGGTAGCTGCATGTATTAACTTACTATAAATGTACGGATCTTTAACAAGAAAGGTATCAAATATTAAGAGTATTTTTGTGCCACGTAGAGGGCTATTCTGAAACGTGGGGGACAAAACCATTTGCAATGTGGTAAGGGGAAAAAACATATCTTTCCTAATAACAAAGGTCGCAAGAGTGTTGGGTAGAACAAGCAATCCATGGACGAGGGAAGACAATGAACTGTCCAAACTGCTCACCACCCAAATATGCATGTTGAAAGCAAGGATCAATTCTTCCGTCCTCAACATCATTAAATAGAAGTTGTGAGGTAAGCCCAAATAAAATCTGATTTGAAATCAGCACAAAATTTAAAATTAGGCTGCATAGAGATTTTAACATAATGGGTTTCCTGTGTCACAATGCTTTCAGGAACGTGGGCCTTTCAGTGTGTTGTTCATGCAATCTCAGAAAAGAGAGGGCGTCTGCATAGATGTGTCATATAGCTTTAGTGAAAAATGGAACTCGGCCAGTAAATTTGTACTAATTATTTCCATGGCTGCAGGAAGGCTCCGATCATATTTCCCTTGGCCTCCACAATTAACAGTTGGTGTTGCTGATAATTATCATCTCCATGGAAGATTCGTTGTAATAAAATATAGAGATGCAAATCAGATTCTCTGGCTAGAGTTCGCCCAACATAGAATGCCTCGTGAGTAAAATAAAGTCAACCCAAAGAGGCTTATAAATTCTAATGTGCTACAGGCCTTTGCTAGTCAAAGCTAATCATGTTCAGCTAGTAATTGACTCAGTTTGTTTGATAAAATATTTTCTTCATCTCCATTGCAGAAGTGCAAAGTAACAATATATTAGACTATGTTTGGTTTAGAGGTAGCTTAGTTTACATTCTTAACCTCACTGATGTAAATGTTTTTGTCTAGAGCCTTGCTAAATTCTTTTTTTTTTACTTCTATTTCATGGCCTACTTCTATCGTGCCTATTCTCCAAGCTTTTGTTGGTCATTTCTGTTTAAATATTGCCAAAAATTGCATTTTTTTGGAAATTGGACAAGGAAACAGTTTAAACCTATAAACTGGCAAAAAATTGTGCCAGAAGGTTTGTTCCCCAAAATTTTCCAATAAATTGTGATTTTGTGGCGATTTAATTGTAATACAAAGAATTTCATTACAATTGTTTGATACATAACTAAGAGCTTTCCTGAAATATTTCAATTTTTACCATCCATGTGAAGAAAATAGGCAGAAGTAAATAATTTTTTTAGTTTATTTTGAGGTTTGAAGGTTTATTAGTTTTTTCATAATGCATGCAGGTGTAAAAGTAAAAAAACATAAATGAAAACTATAACCACAAATACTACTATTGCCAAGAACAGATGCATATAATTGAAACAGTAAACATAAAATAAGTAACAAACAAAAGTAAAATATTGTTAAGAAACATAAGTAAAATAGTAAACAAAACATACTGTTGATGTTCTTCTCCAATACCTTGCTTGTCGCAACGTTGTGGTAATTTTTCCTTGACATTATGCGGCTTGGGAAAATTTCTTTAGACAGAAAACCTTTTTCATGTAAAGTGATATTATTGAATCCAAAAAAGACCACAAGAATATGGCAGCTTGGGAAAATTTATGTTGAGAAAACAAAAATGAGGCTTAACAATACAAATAGTTTCCATAACCTTAACCCCCTTAAAAAAAAGCACTGCAAAAAATTTGTTGCAAAATAAGTAGATTTAATATGTTTTTAAGAAAAAATTTAAGCAGTGTTAAAGTCGACAGGAGTTAGGGCGGTGGCAAAGGTCAACAAAAATAAATATCTTCACATTTATTACAATTTGATCGACTACCTGATAATTAGATTGATCCTAATACACATTTACTTGGGGATAGCAATCCCATCCAATCTACCAGCAGTGATAAGATTTAAATTTTCTTTAAATGCGTGCACTCCTAATTGATCGAAAGAAGACTGAATTTAATTACAACTCTCCCATATGTCGGCATTGCAATTCTGCATTTATTTGACAACATACACACCGGCAAATAAGTGAGTGGTAACTTGTTTCTCGAGAGGGAGTTTCCTGGTGTGAGACTTGTTTCCGTTGAAAGCTCACACTATATATAGCCTATCGGCTAATTACCTAGGCAAGTGGAATTAATCATTAACAAAAAAGTTTCGAAGCTAATTCCAGAAAGGAAGAGCCTACAAATTGAGACCATTTGAGATCTATTTATTGATTCTTGAGATTTTCACTTCCTAGTCTCTCGGCACCATCGCCCTTGTCCAGCCAATTTGAGCCCAAATTTATATGTCAAGTTCCTTTGTCTTTGCACTCTATAGTTTTGTACTTCATTTTTTTGTTTTAGTTCTATGTTTCTCTATATTTGCATGTCTGTTGTAGCTTCATAATTAATCTAGGCACACATTTACATTGTCAAATCAAGTTAGCTCATAATCAATCAATCAACATCAATTTCCCCAAAGAAAGAACCAAAACCTTGATCCATCATTTTGGCTCTTCCATTGAGGTTAGTCGCCAAGTGGGTGCATGTGATCAATTTCAATTCCTTCCTAATATGATGTAGGAGAATGTGTGATTGAGACCTAGATCTCTTTTTCCCACATCATGTGTTTGTATTTTATTTTATTTTGGGTAAACTTGGACTATTTTATACATCCTTAAGTCTAGGCGTTTAGGGATTATTCCTAATTCTAATTTCAAGAACTATGTATTTTCTATTTTTCTATGTTTTACATTAGATTCTATCCAAGTATTACCTTATTTTATCCTTTTAAATTTTTTGTGTTGTGGTCATGCCAAATTCTTATTGTCATACTAATCTCCCTTTGAGGAGAATTCTATTGAAATCCTTCAATTTCTAAGAGTCAAGATAAAATAAAATGCTTAGAATTTTGTTTGATAACACTAATCATAATAAAGAGGAACATTTTGATCATAATGCACCCTTAGAACAAAAGGAATGATAAGACCTTGATATCAAGGACACTTACTTTATTTTGAGCTTTCCAACTTAACTAGTGCAGCCACTCCTATACATTTGGTGAATTCTCTTGCAATTTATTGATTGGTAAGAAGTGTGGTTTAGATACGTTTCAAGAAATTGATGCAAAATTTTATCTCTCTAAACTCTTTAAATGGTACATGTCCTATTCCCTCCAATACAAGTATCCACTTTCATTGTCCTTTTTCACTCCACTCCACAACTTGGTATGCATCCATATTGAACAAAGCATAAAGCAATATTTACTTGATAAAAATAATCTTTTGAATTTTCTTCATTACTACTACAAATTATTTTAGAGATCTAATATTGTTTTTATTGTTGTTATTTTAGTTTTGCATTATAGAATTTATGTTTAAAATTTTATTTTTTATTTTGATTCTTTTAAACATCATACATAAAACTTAGAACAATGACTTATGATAACCATTCTCTTCAATAAAATTTGCATTGTTCAATGGGCTTCTCTTTAGTAAATTTACTTTTAATGGTGTATTTAACCTCCCCAACATGTCCTAGTAATGTACTTGTTGAAAGAAAAGTGAAGGAAAGCTACAGGGTAAAAGCAAGAAGTTGAGTACACGAAGAGGGGAAATTTCGGGCAACAAAAAAAATTTCGCACAAAACGCGTACGCGTTTTAAAAAAACGCGTACGCGTTACGTAACGGGTACCCGAACCTAAATCCGAACGCGTACGCGCTGAGGAACGGGTACCCGAACCTAAAACGCGTACGCGTTATAAAACGCGTACGCGTTACTAACGCATACGCGTTTAATATCGCGTACGCGTTAGTAACGCGTACGCGTTTCGAAACGCGTACGCGTTATCGAAAAGTATTTATTTTTTTAAATAAACTGCTGGCTTTTCATTTTATCCACTGTTTTTGCCGAATCAACAGAAGTCAAGCAAGAGCGCGTACGCGTTTGGAGGCTGTTGCTCGCTCCTCCCGTCATCACACTTGACCTCTGAGACCTCCAGGTTAGTTGATTTCTGCCCTTTTTTGCTTTGTATCTTGTTTTTTTGTTTTTGAATTAGTATTTAAGTTTTTTTTGTTTAATGCGTTTTATTTCAATTTTTAATAGTTTTAAATTGCATTTAAAAAATAAATAACTTTAAATTGTAAATTGAAAACCATATTTTATCTAAACTTAGAAATCTAAACCCTAAAACGTAAAACTAAAAACCTCTTAGAGACCTCTCTCCCCTTAGGTTACATTTAGAATTAGTTTTTTCATTATAATTAGGGTTAATATTGGAATTAGGTTAATATAGGATAACCCAAACCCTAATCTTAACCCTAACACTAACCTTCACCATAACCCTAATCCCCACCATAACTCCAATTCTTATTGTTACCCTATTCATAACCCTTAATCTAATTTTAACCCAAACACTAACCCTAACCCTAACTCAATCTCTAATCATAAACCTAACCTTAACCATGTAATTTTATCTCTAACCTTAACCCTAACCATAATTTTAACCCTAGCTCTAACCTTAACCATAACCCTAACCCCAAAACTAACTCTAATTCTTACTCTTACACTAACCTGAACCCTATCCTCAACCCTAACTCATGTTTTAACCTTAACCCCAATCGTAACTCTAATTTTTACCCTTTTCCTAACCATAACCCTAAACCTATGCCCAAAAAATAACTCTAATTTTAACCCAAACCTAACCCTAATTCTAACTCTAACTCTAACCCTAACCCTAACCCCAATATTAAGCCTAACCCTCACCTTATCCCTAACCCTAATTATCTATAACCCTAACCCTAACTCCAATCTTAAGCCTAACCCTAAACTTATCCCTAACCCTATCCCCAACCCTAACTCTAATTTGTACACGAATTACAAACCATAGGTTCCAAGAGAGCAACTTAAAACTTATAAAAAATAGGTATTGTAGGAGTCACTTGGATAATAATTCAATGTATCTTAATTACTATCCCTATATGGAATTTGTCATGATTGATTTATGAATTTTCATCCATTAACTATATATGAAAATAAATGGGGTTCCCTCCTCTAATCTCTAGTGATAGGAAAATATGGTGTCCAATCTATTCAAGTAAAATTAATGGATAAACAAGAATACCACTCTCAATCTTAGGATTTAATTAAATAGCTATCTTTTAATTTCTTTCCTTTTTACAAGCTCCAAAATAAACCTACATGTACAAACCTTTTTATCAATGCCACTTTAAAATTACATTCTTTATTACACTAGTGGCCCCATAACTAGGGCACTCATAACATACTTAAATATTATAGTCATTTCCCTATTTTATTTTCGTAAGTCCAATGAGAAATAAGAAATATTTTAGGATATCATAAAATTTTATTGAAAAAAGGGTAAGGAGAAAAAGAGGAATTCTTCTAAAAGAATTTTCAAATTCTAAATCAAGGCTAAAGGAGTCAAATGGGCTAATTCTAGGAAGTTGGTTGAATATTTAATCATAAAAAATCCCAAAAGGAGGGAAAAATCAACAAAAAAAAATAGTAGAGCAACATGTGACACCCTTTTGAATTCCTAAAACCCCATGTTTTATAGGAAGATGAAGAAGAATTTGAAACCATTCCCCTCATCCCTTAGGAATAATCTATTAAGGAGAAACAATATAGATTAATAGAAAAATATTTGAATCAATGAAAATATATGAGAGAAGCCTTATCTTTTGAAAAATGTTTCAATATGGTAAGAAGTTCCATCTACAAGAAATGAGCAAGGAATATAGAAAGTGAAGAATAGGGAGATAAAAAGTAAGCTAAAAAACTTTATACACCTAAGTTTGATTGTAGTGACAAGATTTTTCTCACCTGCCCAGTTGGAGAAATTAGAGACTTACTTCACCCTCAACCCCATAACCCTAACCCTAACCCTAATTCTATCTCTAAGCTTAACCCAAACCCTAATCTTAACCCTAACACTAACCTTCACCATAACCCTAATCCCCACCATAACTCCAATTCTTATTGTTACCCTATCCATAACCCTTAATCTAATTTTAACCCAAACACTAACCCTAACCCTAACTCAATCTCTAATCATAACCCTAACCTTAACCATGTAATTTTATCTCTAACCTTAACCCTAACCATAATTTTAACCCTAGCTCTAACCATAACCATAACCCTAACCCCAAAACTAACTCTAGTTCTTACTCTTACCCTAACCTGAACCCTATTCTCAACCCTAACTCATGTTTTAACCTTAACCCCAATTGTAACTCTAATTTTTACCCTTTTCCTAACCATAACCCTAAATCTATGCCCAAAAAATAACTCTAATTTTAACCCAAACCTAACCCTAATTCTAACTCTAACTCTAACCCTAACCCTAACCCCAATATTAAGCCTAACCCTCACCTTATCCCTAACCCTAATTATCTATAACCCTAACCCTAACTCCAATCTTAAGCCTAACCCTAAACTTATCCCTAACCCTAACCCCAACCCTAACTCTAATTTGTACACGAATTACAAACCATAGGTTCCAAGAGAGCAACTTAAAACTTATAAAAAATAGGTATTGTAGGAGTCACTTGGATAATAATTCAACGTATCTTAATTACTATCCCTATATGGAATTTGTCATGATTGATTTATGAATTGTCTTCAATGATTTTCAATATTTTTCATCACTTGTTCTACTAACCTTCTGTTTTTATTCAACTCTCATTTATAGTTCTTAAGTGACTATCGGTTTCTATTCAACTCTCATTTATAATATGAATTTGTAATGCTATGATTTTTTAATGTTATAAATTGAATTTTAATGTTATAAATGAAATATATTTTGAATTTGTGCATGTTCAATGTGATTTTTAAATAACTTTGAAATTGTGTGCATTATTTAATTAGTTTGTTGATATATATTTTTTAATTGTTTAACATGCAGTTGCCATATCATTTCTCGTCCATGGATCCACTTTTCACTTTAGAGGATTTCATGCCTAATCCAGAAATTCCTATAGATCCTGGTGCACACCCCACCCCACCACATGAGGATATGCCTCAGTCACCTCCACATTCTCCACCACCTGAACCCCCACCCCCTCCTCCATTTGACCAAAATCAACTCAGAGATAATATTCGAGCCAACTTAGTTGTGATTCAAGGGAACATAGATCTCATAAAAAATGAGACTAGAATCCCTCCTCATCTCGCACGGTTTGCATCTACGATGCAAACTATTGTCGATTCTGTTCGATCTATCGATGCGGACCTAGATAGGTTCCATCAATGGAGAGAAGAGATGAGACAATTCTATGCAGATGGGTTGTCATATAAAGAAATCAATAACCTAAAAATCACTAAACAAGCTATATGCCAATATTTTGTGAACCCCCAAACAAACGAACCAATACCACCCACAAAAAAAAGAATTTCAATTTTATGGTGTAGGCACCCGCAGATAGCTGCAAATTTTTGGGATAGATGGTGGATGGTGTTTGATACTCCACCACATGGCAACAGTGAGGTGCCCTTATATTTTTTGAGAAAGTTATGGGCTGAGTTTGAGTTGGGTAAAAAACCCAACTATTTTGATATGAGGTCATTTCAGGGAGCTGGGCGTGGCATGCCCCAACATAGACTAGGAGCACGTGTCGATCCTCAGCGACGTGCTCCAGTTGCGCCTCTTGTTCCTCCTCCTTCTCCTGGTATTCCCGCTGCATTTCAGCAGCAAACCATGTTATCTACACTAGGAGCATTGAGTTCACTTTCAGGACATCTCACTCAGCAGACTACACACGCGGCCACTGAAGTGGCCAATACAGAGCATGGAGGCTCGGGCTATAGGGATACTCAGACATCCACTTCAGGTGAGGCACATGCATCTGGGGCGGGATCATACCTAAATTTACTATATTCTGAGGATCGTCCCACACAGGTATGTTCATCTTTTGAACTTAAATTTAATTCAAGTTTGAAATGTAAAAAATTCATGTAAATAATATAACATCAAACTATATATATAATATAATATTAATTCAATAATTTTGTGTTTGGTGTATAGACACATGATGACGTGATGCCCGAAACTCAATATCATCATCGTGTGTATATGTCGAGTGCTGTAGATTTGGGCTCACCTTTTCAACAGGTACTTGAACCAAAATATATTAAATAATTTGTGTGTCCATATATATATAATTTAATTTGAATTTGTACACATGTGTGAATTGATATATTATATCTAGATGCAGGGAAGTCATACTATTCCTAGTATTGATGAGCCACAAGTTACAGTGGTGAGCGCTCCTGAGACATCATCAGCTCAGGTGTGTGCTTTCAAAAGTTTGTTAAGTTTAAATTAAATACACATCATAGATCTAATTTAATTTTTACATTTATATACACATGTGTGAATGATCTATATGAACTGTTGTACATCTATATGTAGGGATTTGATGAGATAACCATGGCGGGCCGCGCACCTGAGACATCATTGACATCTATTCATGGGCAATCTCAGGTGCGTGATCATGAGGTCATATCATTCGAGGTTGTAAACTTTACTTTAAATCTCCTATACAAATTTTACGAACATTATATATATATATATATATATATATATTCAAGGTTTTCACATATTGTTTGCTTTATATGAATATGCAGGATATAGTGGATCAGGCATTTCCATCTTCTCAACAGACAGTTATGTTACCTGTTGAAGAAAATGTGCCAATTGATTCACATGACCATATGGTAATTTATGCATACTAGAAATCATTTTTAATATATTTAGTCGATATTTAATTAGTTTTTTTTATCTAAAAGTTTATATTTTCAATTTTAAATATGTTTAATTATATCAAAATTTCTAAATAAATTTAAATCTAATTTCGAGTTTCTTGAACTCTTTTACAGCATGATGCAGGTACATCTAGTCAACGTGGAACAAAGAGGAGACTTGATTTGACCGATCAGCCTGAGAGTTAGATAGTTTTATATTTTATGGACTACAAACCTCTAGTTTCATTTCAATATATGTGTTGGACTTGACATATAAATTTTATGGACTATGTAGATCTCTAGTTTTATTTTGAACATGTTATTATCATATATGTGTGTTTATTTATATCAGTTGACTTTAATATGATGATTATATATGCAGTCAATTATGAGATCATGTTATGTTCATTTTCATAATTATATGCATTTATATACATATCTATATATTTATATTTTATCAAATTTTCAAGTAATACATGCACTATATAATAATTCTTATCTAGAATCAAATTTCATATATATATATACTTATCAGATGGTTAGGTGACAAATTAAAACATTCCTTAAATAGTTTCTTAAATCATATTCATAATAAATTAAGGGCAAGTAATTCTAACTATTTTCCAATTACATAGCAAATATCTGAATCAATAAACAAAAAACCATCTCCTTGTATGTATATTTAATGTATAATCTATACAATTGAATAATTATATAAAATGTGGTAAATAGAAGACACATGAAATATGTATAATCTATACAATTTGAATAAGATATTTAAAAAGTGACATCGAACAAACATATATAATGTACATCAAGAAGTTTAATGTACAACTATATAACATGATGAAACATATATGTGCATGTAGATACAATTAAAGCTTATCAACTTTTAGGTGAATACCAAAAATTGATATTTACATAGTCTCCAGATAAAATAGTTTTTCAGTTCAACAATCACATTGTAGACCAACTTGATGAGAACTTGCAAAAATAATTAATGTAAGTAACTACAATTTTTACGAGTCATTTAAGTAAAAAATTCATGCAAGAAAAGAATTGCATATAGTAAATTCCATACAAATTCAAATGATGTTAGCCATAGGATGGATTAAGGGGACCTAAGAGGTTGGATTAGGGGGATGAAAGAGGGTGGATTAAGGGGAGTTGATAAAATGAGTTAAAGTGATGTAAGAGGGTGGATTAAGGGGGAGTTGAGAGAATGAGTTGAAAGGATGTAAGAGAGTGGATTAAGGGGATACAAGAGGGTAGATTAAAGGGAGCTGATAGAATGATTTGAAGGGATGCAAGAGGGTGGATTAAGGGGAGTTCATAAAATGAGTTAAAGCGATGTAAGAGAGTGGATTAAGGGGGTGCAAGAGGCTGGATTAAGGGGAGTTGATAAAATGAGTTAAAGTGATGTAAGAGGGTGGATTAAGGGGGAGTTGAGAGAATGAGTTGACAATATGTAAGAGAGTGGATTAAGGGGATGCAAGAGGGTAGATTAAGGGGAGCCAATAGAATGAGTTGAAGGGATGCAAGAGGGTGGATTAAGGGGAGTTCATAAAATGAGTTAAAGTGACATAAGAGAATGGATTAAGGGGATGCAAGAGGCTGGATTAAGGGGAGTTGATAAAATGAGTTAAAGTGATGTAAGAGGGTGGATTAAGGGGAGTTGATAATACGAGTTAAAGTGATGTAAGAGGGTGGATTAAGGGGAGTTGAGAGAATGAGTTAAAGTGATGCAAGAGGGTAGATTAAGGGGGCTGATAGAATGAGTTGAAGGGATGCAAGAGGGTGGATTAAGGAGTTGATAGAATGAGTTAAAGTGATGCAAGAGGGTGGATTAAGGGGATGCAAGAGGCTGGATTAAGGGTTGATAAAATGAGTTAAAGTGATGTAAGAGGGTGGATTAAGGGGAGTTGATAATACGAGTTAAAGTGATGTAAGAGGGTGGATTAAGGGGAGTTGAGAGAATGAGTTGAAAGGATGTAAGAGAGTGGATTAAGGGGATGCAAGAGGGTAGATTAAGGAGCTGATAGAATGAGTTGAAGGGATGCAAGAGGGTGGATTAAGGGGAGTTGAGAGAATGAGTTGAAAGGATGTAAGAGAGTGGATTAAGGGATGCAAGAGGGTAGATTAAGGGGCTGATAGAATGAGTTGAAGGGATGCAAGAGGGTGGATTAAGGGGAGTTCATAAAATGAGTTAAAGTGACGAAGAGAGTGGATTAAGGGATGCAAGAGGTTGGATTAGAGTTGAGAGAATGAGTGAAAGTGATGCAAGAGGGTGGATTAAGGGAGTTGAGAGAATGAGTTAAAGTGATGCAAGAGGGTGGATTAAGGGAGTTGATAGAATGAGTTAAAGTGATGCAAGAGGGTGGATTAAGGGGATGCAAGAGGGTGGATTAAGGGAGTTGATAAAATGAGTTAAAGTGATGTAAGAGGGTGGATTAAGGGGAGTTGATAGAATGAGTTAAACCCTAAACCCTAAACCCTAAAATGAGTTAAAGTGATGCAAGAGGGTGGATTAAGGGGATGCAAGAGGGTGGATTAAGGGGAGTTGATAGAATGAGTTAAACCCTAAACCCTAAACCCTAAAATGAGTTAAACTTACATAAGAGGGTGGATTAAGGGGATGCAAGAGAGTGGATTAAGGGGAGTTGATAGAATGAGTTAAACCCTAAACCCTAAACCCTAAAATGAGTTAAACTTACATAAGAGGGTGGATTAAGGGGATGCAAGAGGGTGGATTAAGGGGAGTTGATAGAATGAGTTAAACCCTAAACCCTAAACCCTAAAATGAGTTAAAGTGATGTAAGAGGGTGGATTAAGGGGAGTTGAGAGAATAAGTTAAAGTGATGCAAGAGGGTGGATTAAGGGGAGTTGATAGAATGAGTTAAACCATAAACCCTAAACCCTAAAATGAGTTAAAGTGGATTAAGGGGTGTTGAGAGAGTGACTTAAGGGGATGCAAGTGGATAGATTAAGGGTAGATATATGAGGATATTGATTGAGGGGTCCTAAGAGGATGAATTAAGAGGTGTTGAGTGAGTGACTTAAGTGGATGCAAGTGGACAAATTAAGGGTAGATATATGAGGGTATGGATTACAAGGTCCTAAGAGGATGGATTAATGGTAGTTGATAGAATGACTTAAGGGGCTGCAAAAGGATGGATTAATGGTACATAAGAGGATGACTTAAGGGGTTTTAAGAGAATGGCTTAAGGGGATATGAAATCAATTATAAAGTATCAATTAAATGTATCTAGAACTATATATAGTTACCTGTCTCTAGATTGAAATTCCATTGTAATATATGTGCATCTCCTCTCTTTTTTGTAAAGCATCTAATTTTGGGAGACCTGAAACAAAAAATGATATAAAACTTTAATTAGGAAATGATTAAAGACAAATATATATATATATCAATTAAATATATATACGACTAGATATGCTTACCAATATTTATTTACTCTATTGTACCATCTGCATCCTCTCTTTTTTTTAATGCATCTATGATTGTCTCGTGATCATCCATTGAAATTGTCCATAAAACTTTATTAGCAGGCCTCCCTTGATATCTAACTAGTTTTATATTGGTTGCCAAAATCAAATGTGAATAATGCATAATTTTCTTGTGTCTTTCATAATCTTCAAATGCAGGCAAGCCATTCTTTCTCATCAAATATTTTCGAAGCCAGGTGCCAACAACAACCACTGAACCAGTTGGATACTCAAAGTTGTCATCATCTACTCTAGTATGTACCAACTTATGTTTTCTCTCAACACATCTAGCCAACCAGTACTCTGTCTGCTCTTCATTCCCTTGAGGTGCAACAACAGCATACACATGTCCTACAAAAATAAATACAAAATTCAATAAAAAGTGACTTATATTTAACTCATATAAACATGCATACATAAAAAATTCAACTCAATAAATAATGTACCTTCTTGTACAAGATCTGAAACACGATCATAATCATCTGATGCGAACACTTGATTATCTTCAATTGTCATTTCATGTTGAACATGTGTCAATGTAGGCGTTAAAGCTCTTTGTTGCCATTGTTCGACCCATTCCATATTTTCACATGCCTGCCAATCACCTACAATACAAAATTGACAATAGCATGCCAACTCCCTTGTCCATATTGTCCATGTGTTTGCATTTGAACTCTTAAATGAATGCCATTTTGCACTTCCATTAATTGTTTCACAATCCTGTCGAGAAAAAATATCATTTTCTTCAACTAACCAAAAGAAGCGTCGAATTATTGATTTCTCACTTGTCCTTGTAGATAATTTGGTATTGCACCAATCTACAATTGCACGTGCATTTCTAAATTTTGCAGCATCCTCAAATTTTAGTTGCTCTCTAGCAAGAGCTCTTTTTACACATGCACCTGCTCCATCGTGTTCTCCCTTACCATGACCAGCTTCAAAAAAACTCCATATGTGTTGGATATTATTTTCCTTATGAACTCTACATAGCCAATAAAACATTCTAGCATTTTTGAATTGACCCGTGCAATTATCTGACCATATGAGATGTTCTATTATTTGAATTCCTCTCTCTTTTAAATTTTTATTAAATATATCAAAACAATATTGTACAAACTCAGATGAATGTAATCGATTATCACTTACATAAAAATGGTACTCTTTCAAAAAAATTCTATTATCTTCTGTACTATCTTCAGCATGTCTATAAACAATGTGAACAAATATAGCTACTTGCACTGAATTATAATATTGTGATTGGATTTCTTCTTGTGGAGCAAGAGTATAATTTTCAGCAAAATCAACAATTGACAATATAGTTCCAATTGGAAATGTGTTTTTACATAAACGAAATTGATTATCAAGCCAATGAGCATTCTGAGAGTGTTGAACATATTTAGGTACAAACTTATCTTTAAATTCAGTAATAAAAGTATGCACACTAACTTTTTCCACAATTAGCTCAACACGTCTTCCAATTTTACCATCTTTTGAAGAATACTCAATATTTTTAAATTTTTTTACATCCACTAATTGTTTTCCAAATTCATCTAAACTACTTTCATGCATACATTCACCTAATAATGAAAAGTTACCACATCTATCGCATTCTCCAGATATGCATCCTTTTAAAAAAAATGAGTTTCCATTTAAAGAGGGATTACAAAACAAACCTGCTATAAAATCTTTGATTCTTTCAGGTGGCATAGTAATACCACAAATGTCCTGCATAATTTGGTTAGCATGCAAAGTGCATCGTATATATCGAAATATATCATAATAATAATGAAATTGTACATGAGTCTTACAACAACAAGAGATTCGCTTATTAATTCTAACATACCAAGGTTTACACTTTTCAAATGATCTTTGACTTATGCTAATATTCAATGGTAAGATTGAAGCATCTAAATTTTTATATAATTCAGTTTGAGTCATATCTAAGAGATGCTTTGGATGAGGTTCACGAATTTTGGAACCCACCCTTAATTTTAAGACATCTCTAATGTTAGGTGATACTCTTGTATTATCATACCAAAATTTTTCGATTAAAGATTTAATTTCATTAGTTAATTTCATGTCTGATCTTGGGAGTCTACCACTAAAACTCCAACATTGATTAATAGGATCTTTTTCAATACTTTCTCTTCTTTTAGCAGCTCTTATCAAAGTTCTAGGATTTAAGTTTATACATTTACTAATCTTACTTAACATTCTTTTATTGGAAGCTGTTTTATCAACTAGAGCAGTTGTTATTGCACGGCGAGCCGCATTCTTATCTTTTGATCGACTTTTCTTACCAATAACATCAATAGCATTAGCAACACTAGATATGACTTGTTCTACTGAATCATCTTTCTTTTTTGGTTTTACAAAAACACCTAATTTTTTCATCACTTTTCTCATTTTAAACATTCTCATCAATTGCACCATGAGTTGACATTGGAATCCTAATTTCTTTCTATAAAAAAACATTTTATATATTTTATTTCCATAATTTCTAATTTGTCTTGAAGAAACTTTACCACGAAGGTTATTTAACACATTTGTTTCAATTGTTAAAAAAACATTTTCAACTTCATCCATAGATGGAGTTTCATTTTCATTCACACAAGGGGTTTCATTTTCATTTTCAAATGTAAAAGGGATTTCATTCTCATTTTCATCAATATTAGGGATTTCATTCTCATTTACATTCTCATAAGATATAATTTCATCATTTTCTTGTTTATGTATTGTTTCAACCCTAGTATTATTAATCTCATCAATTGTGTATCCAGCTTCTTCTAAACAAGCAATATCAATATTATAAAAACTTGGGTTTGAAGACATACCTGGATAGATTGTTTGAATAGGTACATTTTCCATATCATTGGGAGGTGGATTTGAAGACACACCCGAAGTTATTTGCATATTATTCAAAGTTGAAGTTGAAGGCACATTTGGGTTTGTCTCCATAGTTGCATTTTCTTCCATATTCACCATCTCCACATTTGCATCATCTACATTGATTTCATCATTCATGGCTTCCTCTTCGACATTCTTAGAACTAGATGCTTCCAAATCTTTCACTTGATGAATCCTTTGTCTCCTTTCCCTTTGTCTTTTTGCCTCTTTATCTTTATTTGCTTGAATTTCTTCGGGTGTCATTACCTTCCTACATCTTTTTCTTTGTCTTTTTTTATCACCCATGGTTACCAAACCCTCTTTGATGACAAAAACAATAATTCAAGAAACCTATTTTAAAATTTTCCCCTCCTTCAAATATTCAAATAAAACTATGTACTATGAAGATTATTTTTTCTATAAATTCTGAAGTACAAAATCATCATGAGTACATCCAAAAATTCACTTTTTCCAAATCTTCTTGTAAAATATTTTTGCACTTGATTCCACTTCAGAAAATTTAACTTGCACTTTTACTCTTCCAACAATTTGAATAGAATATGCCCTGCACAAGACAAATCTGCAATAAAAAACGCAGAAAATGACACTTTAGGTCCGTACTGCAGAAAAAGAATGCTGTAAAAAAATCGTGTTTTAACAGTATTTTTCAAATTAGGGAAAAACGGCTATTATACAAACGCGTACGCGTTATGAAACGCGTACGCGTTATATTTTTAAAATGCGTACGCGTTCAGTAACGCGTACGCGTTGCTTTCTGCCAACGGGCAAAACATAACGCGTATGCGTTATGAAACGCGTACGCGTTTTATTTAAATAACGCGTATATAACGCATACGCGTTATTTAAAAGTTGATCTCCCAAACCAAATCTAGCCCCGGTTTTAGGCTCGGGAAAGGCTTGGCAATCCGAGCCTTAGCTTTTGACCTGCAACTAAAAAACTAAGGCAAACTGAAAAAAAATGTCCAACTTTGACAACATAGATGATGAACTTTTTTTCTGAATTAGTCTATAAAATTAAAACCCATTAGAGAACACAATGTCTACTTTCTAGATATATAATTTTTGTTAAAATTGGATTAAGTTTGTTATTTTTAAATTAATTTCTAAGCAAACTAGGCCTTAAATTTGAAAGATCAAGTTTTTTTGGTTTTTTAATAACTTTGTATTGGTTAAGTTTCTTGTAAAAAAAATTATATGGTCCCAAACTTCAGACAATTCTCTACACAATGAAAAAAAAAAGAGTCAAAAAATGTTTTGTTTAGGTCCAATTATGTTGTCCGTACACGTTGATTTGAAAAAACATCAATTAAGGCCAATAAAAAATTAATAAAAAAAAATATATTCAATCAAAAATTACAAAAAAAAATCCAGCCCAAACTTCATGTTGTTAGCTCTCTTTTCCTAAAAGGAATTAGCAAAATAATTTTATTTGGGTCAAAAAGTGTTGTCCGTACACCTGCTTGGTATGGTTAAAAAACAGGGACTTTAAAAAAGTGGTTTTTATAGATCTTTATCAAAATTTAATTTCTATAAACTGGGTATTTTAATAATTTACATATTTGGAAACTAGATTCAAAATTATAAATTTCATATTACTGACTTTTTTTAAGATTCATTGTGGAAGTGCCTCAAATTTTCAGTCCAAGTGTGACAAATTCTGAAAAACAGCAAAAACATTTCCACTTTTTGAGTTTTTTGTGTACCCAACTTCTTGCATCAACCCTAGTACAATATGAACTTATGCAAGTGAATTCAGATATAAAAATCATATTACCAAATCAGATTTAAACATGCGATTGCAACATAAATAATAATATAAAAATCAACAAATAAAATGTGACACCAAATTTACATGGAGAAACCCTTTCAATAAAAAATCCACTCAAGAAAAGAGGGCAAGTATATTATTAATCTTTGAATGAGAACTTGTATACAATAATACACTTCACTACTAATCTTTGATCAACTCAGAGCACCTTGTTACCTATATGGACCCAACATAAAACTACCATCTCATGGCTCTAATTTATAGAAATTGTAGGAGGTAAAACCATGAATGGTAAACCAAAACAAGAGGTACAAAACCACCTAAAAAAAACCATGCCCCTCATCATTGAGAACAAAAATATAATAAAATATTAAATGGAATTACATGACTCCCACATGGGTTCCTAGCCTATAGCCTATCCAACTATTGACTTTTTGGATGCTCAATGAACTTTTCGCTCCTCAATGGAACATCAATGGACACGTTTTCTTCTCCAATTTTGGGCACCCCATCAAAGACCTTCCAACTTCTATTATGGATGCCTAAGAAAGATGCATTATCTAATTTTGGTGTGTAACCTCCACCAAAATTAAATCCTCTCTTTAAAACATAATACATGCCAAAATTGAAAAAAAATATCTCATGTCCCCTAGAACACATTCCAAGGAACGTGGAGACATACAAATGACACAGGTTTACAGGGTTGATGCCACCTTATCTTAAGATTCTCCCACTTAACATTATGCATTGTAATTACATCCAAGAGATACAAATAATGAAATCAAGCACAATGATCAAGGCCCATGCCCTTCCTACACCAAGAGAACTTATATGTGGTCATTGGCTTCATAAGAGAATCTAGAACATTATCCAAAGTGTCAACCTTTTCAATCAGTACCTTACCATTCTCAACCATTTCTCACACAAAGTGATATTGAACATCAACATACTTAGCATGAGCATGATACATAAGATTTTTGGTCAAACAAATAACACTCTAACTATCACATTCAATCTTCATTATCCTACAATCAAAACCAATGTCATCACCAAACCTCGATAAATATATTGCCTCCTTAAAGTTATGTGTAGCAACCATATACTATGCTCTAGTGGTAGAAAATGCAACTATAGAAGTTCCCTCTTTCTCGTCCAACTCACTACACCTCCAAACAAATTAAATATATAGCCATTGGTGGACCTTCAACTGTCTAATTCACCTGCCAAATCTACATCAACAAATCCCTTCTATCCAATGACTTGACCACATCATCAATACCATGATAAACCAAATAGTAATAAAAAGTACTTCACAAATATCTAAACACCCTTTTAACAAAATTCCAATGCTCTCTACCAGGGTTAGACATAAAACTAGTTAGAACTCCCATTGCTTGGGCTATATCTATCATAGTACAAACCATTGCATACATCAAAATACCAATGGAACTGGCATAAGGAACTATAGATATATCCTTAAATTCATCATCAAAATTAGGACACATATCTAAGCTCAACTTAGTACCAACTTGGAATATAATACTAATTGGCTTACAATCATGCATATTAAACCTGTACAAAATGGTACATCAACATACTTACTTTGATGACCAAAGGTTTTTGTAACTCTAATCTCTTTTGATCTCCATCCCAAGAATATATTTTGTAGTTGTCACATCCCCCATAGACACTAGACTTTATTTTGTGTTAATCACTTGTCATCCCAATGTAATTTGGACAAAGGTGAAACTTTGAACTAGAAACTATGATTACACCCTTATATTGGATGACCCTAAGAACTTAAATATTAATATAATGGACTTAAACACTTTAAATGGTCATTTGGAACAATTAGTAAATAATTGGTATTTATTTAGTTAATGGTGTTATTGATTTTTCCATGAATATATCTACATGTTTATCAGGCTAACTAGGTACCAATAATTTTGTAGGAATGTGGATGAGTTTTATAGGTGCTCGGGGTGAAACAAAAGGACTTGGCAACCTATTCTAGGAAAGAACTGTAAACTCAATAACTTAGCTTGATTAGACAAAAGATGCATCATTCCAGTTACTCCACCCTGAAGTTAGAGATTATTTGCCACTAATAGTAAGACTTGATCTATATAAGTTTCTTTGCCCAGTTGATAGGTTAATTAGCCTTCCTATTCCTCTGTGACCACCCTCGAATCGAGCCATTAGGAAAATTAAAAGAATATACCAATAAAATAATATCGGCCAATTTAAACCCAAACCTCACAAATGGGAAATAAAAATAAAACAGAAGAAGTGAATTAAAAAAAATTAAATTAAAATAAGAAAAATTAATAGCAAAGAAAAGAAAAGTAAAAGTGAAGAGCCAAGAATAAATAAATAAATAAGAGGAAATCATGTGAAAAAAAACACGAAAGAAAATAAATGGAGTAAGCCATGAATGGACACAATGCAAGAAGGTGATATTTTTCTCCTTGCTCAGCGACAACCCTCATTTATGAGGAGAGGGGCACTAGTTTGAGAGCAGGGTTGTGTCATTAAAACATGGTGTCCATGCTCTTGGAGGGCTTCCTTCAATCAACGAATGGGGATATCAAAGGCCCCAAATCTATTTTAAACCACCATGACTCTTCCCTGGAGACAACGACTAGAGAGGTGAAAGAGAGAGGTGTGAGAGCAGAAGAGGAGAGGAAGCATGGGAAATTCAAAGGTGTGAAGAGGAGTATTGTATCCATACCAAGAGGGACACCCTCATAGACTTCAATTCTACCTATTTAAATTGGTAAATCTCTAAGTTTTATAATTAATTACTTCCATTTTTGTTTGGCAGTCACTTAGGGTTCAAAGGAATATAATAGAAATGGTCAAATTAAGCTGATTTTTTATTTTGGTACTTGCATATTGCTTACTCTGAATGGTGCACCATAAATTGTTGCATTTTATATTGATTATATTGTCTATGCTTAAAAGATATTGCTTGTAGAAAATTTTACTTCTCCTTTCATTATCTAAACTCCATTCAAGTTTTAGGCTATAGAAATAAAAATTATGTGAATAGATATGAGGTTGGGGGGGTGCGTAGAGGAAAATAAAAACACTAAAACCAAAAAAAAAGGAGCTAAATCCTTAGCCAAACTACTGCATAGGAAATCTCTCATCTGCGGTATATATATAAGGCTTTATGAAGGCATGAATGCCTAAAGCCACTTGCTATTTGGAAGAAATCATAGCCCTAAGCTTATTGTTTCCAACAACACCCTTCAAAATAAAGAGGATCACTATTTTATGGTTTGCTTTATTTTGCAAATTGAAATTGTTACCTATTGGGGATTTGATTTAACTAAAACAGCCCCATCACAGTGCTATTACTCTAGTTACAGTAGCAAATATATATTTTCCATTGGCTACATTATGACACCAATCAGCATTAGACACGTTAAAGGCAATCTACATTTAAAAAATGGATTCATTTTGAACCTCAACTACATAAATTAACCTGGTGTCCACTTTTATTTAACATTCTTATGGGTTTGGGTGTAGGCCTGTTCATAATATATGTTATGTTAAACCATTAAGGCTACTAAAGAGAAGGGAGGGTGAAAAATTCAAATAGTCTTGGAGCCTTTGTTCAAGATACTAGTATAAATTTCCACTGTCAATAAAAGTAACCTAGTGACATTCAACATCTAATGAAAATGTTGCTGCCCCAAAAGACAGACATTAAAAAAATATGAAGGAGAAGCAACAAATTTAGTTTGGAAAACCAGACTTATAATTAATAAACACAATCATGGATGACAATAATTGATAGGTATCACTCCGAAGAAGGGTCTAAGGGTGGCAAATACTAGCCTATATGTGTCTAGACTCTACAAAAATTAGTTACCTTAATCCATTCATTAGTTTCTATCAGAGAGACATATAGACACAATGGAATCTATTAGAACACCCATAGTACCAAGCTAGAGAAGACCCAAGTGTGAACCTCTGGGTTAATGAGCAATGATAGAAAATCATTGGATTGTGCCAATGACTGATTTTTGGGCTATTGCTAGGGACTAACCAACACTCACCTAGTTCATGGAGGTGAGGGTTTCTATGGGTTACCCTGGATTTAAATGATACAAGAACGATTACATAGGTAGGGACCCGTCCATGCAAATAATGGTAATTCAGGGTAACTGTTGTATCAAGGGGGTTCAGTGGTAGTCACTGAGTGCACGGAAGTGACCGATGTTAGTGCTACCAAAGATTGTGAGGAAGACAATTGACATTATCACTAAGGTCACAAGGTGGTAATTGTCAGAAGCTACTTCTTCTTGGGTGGACAGACTCGTCATCGGTGGCCTATAGGCGATTGAGGTCGAAATCCACCAGGTTTGGTAGGTTTAACATCTTAAAGTTGTAATCTTATTTAGATTTGCTGCTAATGATGCTTATATGTGAAATTGTATGTTATCAAAAAAAAAATTGCTCTCATGGCTAGGTTTTTACATTGGTATCAGAGCACCCAGGTTCAAAATCTAGACCTTGGCACCCATATATTTCATGTCTAATAAAAATCTTCTTGAATTTTACAGTCATGGGATGCAGAAGGAAAGGCCAGCATAGAGCCCCCAAGAAAACCCAAGGGAAACCAAAACCATCACCTAAACCTGAGGGACCTGAGAAAACCATACCTCTGAGTGAAATGGAGATAATATCCGACAAAGAGACCTTGGCCTCCACTCTTAAGCGAATGAAGGTCAAATAGGAAAAGGAAAAATCACACCCCTTTCGAGTTATGGAATCGACAGTAAAGACCAAACCATGCGCTGTTAGAGATTTCCCCTTTGGATGTGGGCATTATTCCCCAACACTAACTAAGGAGGTCATAGTAGAATATGACCGAGTACACTCCAAGGCAAATGTAAAAAAGGAACCCTATAAGGAGGAAGATCCCACTGAAGAATAGCACAATGTAATAAGGAGGAAAACTATGTACCTATGCAATCATGATGGTTAACATATTATCTAAATAGCACAATGTAATAAGGAGGAAAACTATGTACCTATGCAATCACGATGGTTAACATATTATCTAAATAACATCGTGCTATTATGTGTATAAGAAGGAAATATGACTGTATATATATATATATATATATATATATATACATACTAGTATGAATCCATAAGTGATATGAATTTTATGCTCTTGCTATGTGCTATGTGAAAATTTGCTTACGTATGAATGATGATTAACTAGTTGATCAAAATTTCCTTATTGCATTCCCAATAGTTTGAAATGAATCTTTCCTTAAACAAATTCATGGTATGGAAATTGATTATTAAAAAGGACTAAAATTGACATCTTGTTATTTTAGCCAAAAAACTTGAACATACCCACTACGAGGAGGATGTCTAGGAGGGAAGGAAGCCACAGTCTAGCTGAGATCTTATGTGCTAGTTGAAATGTAACCCATCCACCAACAAGTTTTCCAAAAGTTGAATTAAATGCAGTTTGAACCAAAATAGCTTCTCAAGAGCAGTAGATAGAGGAATTATCAAGGCAAAGGGAACAAGGGACAAACCAGAACACTGGTTTTGGCACTGAAGAATAGGAAATGGAGGAAGAACACTAGGATTATGACCATGGAAATAACTCTCACATACCAGTTCGTGGCCCACCATCTATGGATCGACATGGGTATGAAAGAAAGGACCCCATAATATGGGCATTGAAGAAAATTCAACCATCAAAGTATGATGGGATAGGTGGTGGAGATGCCACAGAGCCTTGGCTAATTGCTATGAACAAGTATTTTGGGCTGACTGATATGGATACCAATTCTAAGGCTAGATTGGAAATATATCACTTGGAAGGAGAAGCTTCTCTATGTTGGGACCATCTCTTACCCATAAAAGGGTATGACCTAGATAATTTAACATGGGAAAATTTGAGAGGCAGTTTCGCAAGGAGTATTTGTCTTCTCAGCACCGTGATCAAAAAAATGGAAAAGTTTCACTCATTGCATCAAGGAAGCATGACAGTGAGTGAGTATAAAGAAAAAATTATGAGCCTTCTACAATATGTTCATTACCTCAAGGAGCAGGAAGATAGAGTGAATAAGTTCATCCCTAGTTTGAACAAAAGCTTGATGTAAACCACTAAGCTCAGTTGACCTAGGAATTTGGGCCAACCAGTGAAAGTAGCTACCATCGCCGGAGAAAAGCATAAGAGTAAGAAAGAAAGGAGGCAAAAGTCCTCCACCTCCACTTGTACTGATAACAAGGAATATAAGAAGGGACTACGAGTGGAACAAAACCTAGGTAAATTCAAAAGGAACCAAGGAGATAATCAAAATCCCAAGGCAACACCCTCTAAGAATAGAGAGGAAAGGTGGCATAAGCCCTCAAAATTGGAGACTCTCACAAGCATCTACAAGGATCAGGGAAGGAAGGAGATGGAAAACTAAGAAGGATGTTGGGTATGTGGAGGAAACCACTTCAAGAGATATTTCCCCAAAAGGACATATCAAAACACTACGTCAACCGCCAAGATCTATGCAGTCATGGACAAGTAGGCAGTTGATAACCAAGCTTCTTTGATAGAGCTTTTAGGTACTTTTTATGGGAAAACTATCACAATCTTGGTTGATTTAGGAGAAACTTGTAGCTTTATATCTCCTAATGTATTGAGTAAGTGTAATGTTAGTATAAATTTACTAAGTCGAGAGGAGATGGAGGTAGAGTTTGGGTCTGGTAAGACTCAAAGGGTAGATTTTTGTTTAAAAGTCACCAAACTTGGCATAGGAGATATATGGACCAAAGTAAACTTATTGGTTACCCAACTAGGATCATATGATGTAATACTAGGGATGGATTGGTTCAGGGAGCACAAGGCCACTTTTGAATGTTATCAAAAATAAATTAAGCGTAAAGATGATCATGGGAAACTAGTGGTGCTTCAAGGAGTTTCAAGGACAATAAGAATTTTAACTTTAGCAATGCAAGCCAAACAAGCTATGAGAAAGGGATGCAAAAATCTCTTAATTAAGATAGAGGAAGGTGGTGAAGATCATGTTCCAAGTATCACAGACCACCCAATACTCCAAGAGTTCCAAGATGTATTTCCTGAAGAATTGTCAGGACTGCCCCCTAAGCATCAATTTGACTTCTCCATTGAATTGGTTCTAGGAGCAGAGCCCATTTTTAGAGCCCCTTATCGAATGGACATAGTTGAACTCCAAGAACTCAAAACATAATTACAGGAACTTATGGACAAAGGTATGATTCAACCCAGTGTGTCTTCGTGGGGAGCTCCTGTGTTATTCATCAAAAAGAAATATGGAACACTATATCTGTGCATAGATTACATGATGTTCAACAAGATAACTATTAAAAATAGATATTATCTTCCCCTAATTGATGACCTATTTGATCAAATGAAGGGAGATACTATCTTCTCTAAGATTGACCTAAGATCAAGGTACCATTAGCTAAGAATCAGAGAGGACGATATTCCCAAGACAACATTTAGAACCAGGTATGGTCACTACGAGTATCTAGTGGTACCTTTTGGCCTTACCAATGCCCCTTTAGCATTTATGAGTCTTATGAACCATGTTTTCCATGAATTTCTAGATAATTTTGTGCTATTTTTTCTTGACGACATCCTAATTTACTCTAAGAATCTAGTAGAAAATGAGGAACTCTTGAGAATTGTGCTTCAAAGGCTTCAAGAACATAAGCTTTATGGAAAGTTGAGAAAATTCTCCTTCTTCCAACCCAAAATACAATAATTGGGGCACATCCTATCCTCTGAAGGGATTTCTTTGATCCTTCCAAAATTCAAGCCATCGTGGAATGGCCCATGCCTAAAAATGTGTTAGAGATAAGGAGTTTTATTGGACTAGCAGGGTATTATAAAATGTTCATGAAGGACTTCTCTAAGGTTGCCAACCCCATAACATCATTGAAGTGAAAAGGAAAAAGGTTTGAATGGTCAAAAAAGTGTGAAA
The DNA here is from genome assembly GCA_007258455.2 of Sequoia sempervirens. Lineage (NCBI taxonomy): Eukaryota > Viridiplantae > Streptophyta > Pinopsida > Cupressales > Cupressaceae > Sequoia > Sequoia sempervirens. The sequence continues at coordinate 81,549,371 of VDFB02000007.1, forward strand.
TGGATTTCCAATAGCTAAAGAAAGCCTTAACCATAGCCCCCATTTTATAGGTACCTGATCCCAAAAAATTATTTTGTAGTATGGACAGATGCCTCATTGGAGGATCTAGGAGGAATTATGATGCAGGATGATCAATTAATTGCTTATGAATCCCACAAGCTAAAGGATCATGAACTCAATTATCCCACCCATGATTTGGAATTGGTTGCAATTGTTCATGCCTTAAAAATTTGGAGACATTACCTAATAGGGAGGTCATTCAAATTAAATACAGATCATAGGGGACTCCAATATTTATTCACCCAGCCTGACCTTAATGCTCACCAAAGAAGATGGGTAGAATTATTGAGTAGTTATCATTTTGACATATCATATCTTAGGGGAAAGGAAAATCGTGTAGCAGATAGCTTGAGTCGTAGGGATAGTTTGGAAACAATTACACAAATAAAAATTAACCTATTGGATACCCTCAAGCAAAAGCAAGAAATGGATCCCCTTTTCCAACAAATGAAGCTAGAAATGGAGCATCCAATGAACTCGACGAAATACTTTATGGGAAAAGATGGTATCCTTAGATGCCAAGGTCGAATTGTGGTAATCGAAGAAGGGGGATTGAGAACTAGAATCTTACAAGAAAGCCATAATGCACCATATTAGGGACATCCATGAGTGACCAAGATGTATGCAGATATTAGATCTGTCTACTTTTGGCTAGGACTGAAGGACATGGAAAATTTTGTGGCCAAGTGCTTAGAATTCCATAGAGTTAAAGTCAAGCATTTCCATCTTGTAGGGGTATTATATCCACATGAGGTACTGCAACACAAATGGTTAGTAATTTCAATGGACTTCATTGTAGGTTTTCAAAAAACTCATCTTAAACACAATACTATCTAGTGGTGGTTGATTGGCTGACCAAGGTGGCACATTTTATACCTGGTAATGTTAAGGATGATGCCCAAAGCAAGAAAATTTCTTAAATAGGTTGGTAGATTGCATGGGGTTCCAAAAGTAATCATCTCAGATAGAGATAAAATATTCACCTCTTGGTTTTGGACTACCTTAATGACAGTCTTGGGGACTCAACTCAACTTCAACACAACCTACCACCTAGAAACAAATGGCCAAACTTAGATATTCAACCAAGTTATGGAAGATATGCTTCGAATGTACGTCATGGACCAACCCACTAAGTGAGAAGAATACTTTCCATTGGTGGAATTTTCTTATAATAACACCCACCAAGCTTCCATCCAAATGGTGCCTTTTGAAGCACTTTATGGTAGGAAGTGGAGAACACCAATTAGATGGGATGGATTTGACAATAGAGTCCACATCAGACTTGAGATACTTCAAGAATACGATCGATAGGTAAAGGTTATCAAGGAAAGATTAAAAGAGTCCTTACATCACCAGAAGAGGTATACAAATGCAAAGAGAACCCCAAGAGAATTTGAAATAGGGGATAAAGTGTTCCTTCGTGTTAAACCCCAAAATATTTTGATAAAATTTGGCAAGGCAGCCAAGTTGTCCCCTCGATTCATTGGACCGTTTGACATTATAAAGAAAATTAGTCATGTGGCTTATTGACTGGCTCTTCCCCCATCTCTCTCTCACATACATAATGTGTTTCATGTGTCTTTTCTCAAGAAATATGCACCTCATCTGACCCATGTAATTGATTATCATGAACTACAGGTAGAAGAGGCTAGAGAAATCTGTCTAAGTCCACTTGCAATCATGGACATGCACAATATCACACAATGCAACCACACCATACAATAGGTTAAGGTCCTTTGGGACCAATATGAGGATCATGGACCACTTGGGAAGATGAAGAAATTATCAAACAAGAATACCCCCACCTATTAGCTAAGTCGAGACAACTTAGCCTAAGGGGGGAGGAATGTCACATCCCCCATAGACACTAGACTTTATTTTGTGTTAATTGCCTGTCATCCCGATGTAATTTGGATGAAGGAGAAAATTTGAACTAGAAAATACGATTATACCCTTATTTTGGATGATCCTAAGAGCTTAAATATTAATATAATAGACTTAAACACTTTAAATGGTCATTTGGAACAATTATTAAATAATTGTTATTTATGAATTTAATGGTGTTATTTGATTTTTCCATGAATATATCTATATGTTTATTGGGCTAACTAGGTACTAATAATTTTGTGAGAATGTGGACAAGTTTTGTAGGTGTTCGGGGTGCAACAAAAGGACTTGGCAACCTATTCTAGGAAAGAAACTTAAACTCAATAACTTAGCTTGATTAGATGAAAGATGAGCCATTCCAATTACTCCACCTCAAACTAAGAGTTTATCTATCGCTAATGGTAAGACTTGATCTATATAAGTTTCTTTTCCTAGTTGATAGGTTAATTAGCCTTCCTATTCCTTTGTGACCACCCTCGAATCGATCCATTAGGAAAATTAAAAGAATATACTAATAAAATAATATCGTCCAATTTAAACCCAAACCTCACAAATGGGAAATAAAAGTAAAATAAAAATAAAACATAAGAAGTGAATTCAAAGAAAATATAAATTAAAATAAGAAAAAGTAATGGAAAAGAAAAGAAAAGTAAAAGTGAAGAGCCAAGAATAAATAAATAAATAAAAGGAAACCATGTGAAAAAAAACACAAAAGAAAATAAATGGAGTAAGTCGTGAATGGACACAATGCAGGAAGGTGATTTTTTTCCCTTGCGTAGCGACAAACCTCATTTATGAGGAGAGGGGCACTAGTTTGAGAGCAAGGTCATGCCATAAAAACATGGCATTCATGCTCTTGGATGGCTTCCTTCAGTCAACAAATCGGGATATCGAAGGCCCCAAATCTATTTTAAAACACCATGACCCTTCCCTGGAGGAAATGATTGGAGAGGTGAAAGAGAGAGGCGTGAGAGTAGAAGAGGAGAGGAATTGTGGGAGATTCAAAGGCGTGAAGAGGAATATTGCATCCATATCAAGAGGGGTGCCCTCACAAACTTCAATTCTACCTATTTAAACTGGTAAATCTCTGGGTTTTATAATTAATTGTTTCCATTTTTGGTTGGCAACCACTTAGGGTTCAAAGGAAAATAATAAAAATGGTCAAATTAATTTGAGTTTTTATTTTGATACTTGCATATTGCTTACTCTGAATGGTGCACCACAAATTATTGCATTTTATGCTGCTTATATTGTCTATGATTAAAAGATATCACTTGTAGAAAATTTTACTTCTCCTTTCATTATCTAAACTCCATTCAAGTTTTAGGCTAGCAAAAATAAAAATTATGTCAATAGATATGGGACGAGGGGGTGCATAGAAAAAAATAAGAACAATAAAACCAAAAAAAAAAAAAAATCCAAATCCTCAACCAAAATACTGTATAGAAAATCTCTCACTTGCAGTATATATATAAGGCTCTATGAAGGCATGAATGCCTAAACCCACTTTCTATTTGGTAGAAATCATGGCCCTAAGATTATTGTTTCGAGCAACACCCTTCAAAATAAAGAGGATCGCTATTTTATGGTTTGCTTTATTTTGCAACTTGAAATTGTTACCTATTGGGGATTTGATTTAACTAAATAGTCCCATCACAACCCTATTACTCTAGTTATAGAAACAAATATATATTTTCCATTGGCTATGTTATGACACCAACATTAGACCTATTAAAGGTAATCTACAGTTGCCAAATCTCTTCATTATGGACCTCAACTGCATAAATTAACTTGATGTCCACTTTTATTTAACATTCTTATGGGCTTGGGTGTAGGCCTATTCATAATATATGTTATATTAAACCATTAAGGCTATTAAATATAAGGGAGGGTGAAAAATCCAAATAATCTTGAAGGCTTTGTTCAAGATACTAGTATAAATTTGCCACTGTCAATAAAAGTTACTTGGTTAAGAAAGAATGGCGGAGCAACGGTCAAACCAATGTTCAAACCAGAGTTTTCGCAGGCACCATGGACTGCAATATGATGGAAGGAAAGCTCTGTGTCCCTTCAATAGGAAGAGAGGGAGAAATACCCATGCAGGAAGGCGTAATGGGTTGATCAAGGCTTGGCAGGCTCTAGTTAATCAGCGTGGCAGAAATGGGGGTTTTGGAGAGTTTTCTCACACGAATGCACAGGTGGTAGCGAATGAAGGAAGGTTTCGCTCCATGTATTCAAAGGGGAATGTGGACTTCAAAAATCTAGAAAAGAAGTTCTGGTGGCCAAAGAACCAGACAGAGAAGGGAGAACCAAGTCAGGTAATGAAAAAATTTCTCCATACTACAATGGTTACCCTTCAAATAGACAATAGTGAATCGAATGATTCTGTGAGTGTCTTTAAAGCTCGTGCATTTTTTTATGCAGTGGGGCGGGCATTGGACGACATTCACAAAAGTGAAGGAGTGGTGTGATGCAAACTGGGGTAAAGGGTGTGAAATAAAAACCTTGGAGAATGGTTTTTATCTAGTAATTTTTCAAACACCTCAGGGCAAAGATTGGATCTTAAATAGTGGCCCTTTCTTAATGGAAGGAAGAGGCTTGTTCATTGTTGACTGGACCCCAAATTTTGACCCCACTACGGAAAAGACAGAGGAGATAGATGTTTGGATCAGTTTGAAAAATCTCCCTCAAGAATACTGGGATCAGGAAACCCTAAGAAAAATTGGCAACAGACTGGGAATCTTTGTAAAGTCAGAGGTGGTGGTAGAAAAAGTGGACTGTAGTATGTTCCCAAGGATATGCATTCTAAGACAGATAATCCACCCACTACCGAAAATGATAGAACTAAAATCTAGGGAAGGCATGTGGTGTCAGAATCTGGTGGTGGAGGATCATATTTTGCCTGATGGGAGTTGTTCAGGGGTTGTTTTTGCAGAGACCCAGAGTTGGCAGGGTTCAAAAGGGAAAGGTGCTACTCAAAATCTTCTTGCGGAGGAAGTGGTAGCTCTCACAGAGGCTGTAGCAGTTGAAGAATGGAGGACGTCCAAAGAGTGGGGCTCCCTGGAGTCCCTAATGAAAATTGCTAATCAAGAGGGTGAAATGGACTATCTGTCATGGGGTATAAGGAGAAAAAAATAAATTGCTTTTATTCATGAAGTTGAATGTGAAAGGAAATTTCTAAATCAAGTTTCGGAAGGGTTGGTTTCGAAGGAGGCTTTAAGGGTTGGTGAGTTTGTGGAAACAGAGCTAACTCACGCCACCCCAAACAGTATTTTGAAGGTTTTAAACAAAGAGAGGACTAGTGAGGTGGAGGAGTATGCAAAAACACTCTCTTCCCATCTTGGGGAAGAATTAGGCAGGTTTCCAGAACAGGGAACATCGAATGCTTTTGGGTATGGTCATGTTGAAAAACTGGATGATGAGTGTCCTCAACATGCTTCAGTAAAGGGGAGGAAGGATCAGTTGGAGGTTTTGATGCATCTTGAAGTTGACAGCCCAGTTGGCTCTGAAGGGGTAGTCTTTAAAGATATTCCAATCTCTCCTATTCAAAATTTATATAGTGCTTTTGAAGGGGTCAAAGATAGCGGAGGTTCTCTGGAAGGCTTGGTCTCAGATACAGATTTAGAGGAGGAACCTAGTGGGGAAGATCTACTGGGTTTAAATGATCAAATCGACATAGTGGAGAAGAGGTCTATTAAACAATCCCCAACTCAAAATAGTAAGGAAAGGGTGGGTGAGAAGAGGAGGCGTGGTCCTAAAACTAACAAGATGCGTCTTGAAATGGCAGGGAATGCAATTGGCCAAAGCAAATTGAGATCGGGAAAAGGCTATGCCTTTTCCCGACATTCATGAAAATCCTTTCATGGAATGTCAGGGGCTGCAATACCCCTGACAAAATCCATTTGATCAAGTGTTGTTTTGATCAAACGAGGCCTGGTTTAGTTTTACTCCAAGAAACGAAAGTAAAGGAAAAGGATTTTGATTGCTTCCTAAAACATTTTGGCAGATGGAAGGGTTGTCTCTCGGGGGCTGTGGGGGCCTTAGGTGGCCTTGGAATTTTGTGGGACGAAGCCCTTGTAAATGTTAGAGTGTTGAGGCAAGAAAGGTTTTGGCAATGGGTCAGTGTTGAGTCAATGCAGTTACGAGCCAATTTTCACATTCTTAATGTTTATGGCCCCTCAGGAGTTGCTCAGAAGAGTCAGCTATGGCAGGAGCTCTCTAATGTTCTGAGTATAGAAAGTGGCAGAATGTTCCTCTTAAGTGGTGATTTTAATGCCATCCTAAAACTGTCTGACAAGCTTGGTGGGATTTGTTGGGATAGCCAAAGCCAGAGGGATTTCAGTGCTTTTGTTTTGTTGAATGGTCTTTTCGAACTTCCGTTCAGAAATGGGAAATTCACTTGGACAAATAGAAGAAGTGGTTTTCTGAACATAGTGGAGAAGCTGGATCGTTTCTTTTTGGCTGGGGATTGGGCAGCACAACAATGGTTGTGTGAAGCAGAGGTAACTCCCATAACTGGATTAGATCATTATCCGATAGGATTGAGAATCCAAGAGGAGTTAACACCGGTAAGGTGCCCTTTCAAGTTTGAGGCAATGTGGTTATAGGCAGAAGGCTTCCAGGAGCTAGTGGCAGATTGGTGGAGAAACGCCCCTGAAAGGTATGGAAGTAAATCCTATATATTTTTTAAGAAGCTACAATTTCTTAAAGAACAACTAAAGAGGTGGAATAGGGAATCTTTTTAAAATATTTTCTCTAAGAAGTTAAGATTGGAGGAAGAGTTAAAGTTTCTACATTCAAAAATTATTGAGAAAGGGATGTTTGAAGAAGATTTTGAGCAGGAAAAATTGTTGAACAAAGCTTATTTTGAAATCTTAGCCCGTGAGGAAGTCTTTTGGAAGTAGAAATCCAGGGAGTGCTAGTTAAAAGCGGGGGACAAAAATACAAAGTTTTTTCACAACTCAATGAAAGTTTGCAGGGCTAGTAACAAGGTCTTCTCAATTAAGGACAGGGATGGGAATGTACTGTCAGATAATACTCTTATTTCAAATGAAGCTGTTAATTTTTTCTCTGGTCTATGCAAGGGTAATAGTGGCGAAGAAAGTCAAGAGTGGAAGATCCTGGAGAACATTCCAAGTGTGGTTTCTGATGTACAAAATGCTATGTTAATGGAAAATGTCTCTCTAAAAGAAGTGAAAAAGGTTGTTTTTGGTCTGGGGGTGATAAGGCCCCTGGGCCAGATGGTTTCCCAACTTTTTTCTTCCAAAAATTTTGGGGTATCTTAGCACATGATATTTGGGAAGTTGAAGAATCAAGGGGAAGTGGTTTTGTTTTGAAGGATTTGAATAATACTTTCATTGCTTTGGTACCAAAAAGATCAAAGATAGTTTCGTTTGAAGACTATCATCCAATTTCTTTGTGTAACACAATCTACAAGGTTATCTCTAAGGTGGTAGCAAACAGACTTAAGAAATTTTTACCTTCGGCGGTAGAGCAGAGTGGCTTCTCTCCAAACAGGTCTATCTTTGAAGGGGTAATTGTTGTTCATGAAGCTATTCATTTGGTAAGATTGGAAAAAGTGGAGAAGTTGATGGTGAAATTAGACATTAAACGGGCTTATGGCGAAGTTAATAGGAGTTTTCTCCATAAGGTCCTTGAGAATTTTGGGTTCTGTAGAGAGTGGGTGGCTTGGATTCGGAGCTGTATTAGCACCCCTCGTTTTTCGGTGTTGTTAAATGGCAGCCCTCAGGGTTTTTTTGAATCTAGTAAGGGGATCAGGCAAGGAGACCCCATCTCTCCCTTCCTTTTTATTATACTGGTTGAATCATTAGGGAGGCTAATTACAAAGAAAAGGTGTAGTGGGCTGTGGAAAGGCATTGCTATCACTGAAGGGGTTGATTCGATCTCGCATTTACAATTTGCTGATGACACTTTTCTTTTGGGGGATGCAACCATTAGAGAAGCTCGGGTGATGAAAGAATATCTAGATGAGTATGGAGAGGCCTTTGGTCAATGTATCAACTGGCGGAAGTCTGATATTTTCTTCTTTCAGGTTCCCATAGCTAAACAAATTGAAATTTGTAGGATTTTGGGTATGCGGGTTGGTACTCTTCCGACTAAGTTTTTAGGTGTTCCTCTCTTTGGGGGAGCTAATAGAGTTGGTATATGGAAAGCCCTGGTGGACAGCTGCTTAAGGAGGATGGATGGTTGGAAAATTAAATGGTTAATAGCCGCGGGTTGTTTACTCTTGTTAAAAAGTGTAGTCTCGGCTATTCCAGTTTTCTCCATGATGTGCTTGAAAATTTTGAAGAAGGTGTTGAATTCAATGGGGCAGCGAATGCGGAAATTCTTCTGGAATGGTGCAAATGATCAAGATAAAATCCCTTTGCTAGCATGGGAGAAAATTTGTAGAACCAAAGCAAAGGGGGGGCGGGTTTGAGAAACTGGCATTTGATGAATGAAGCCCTGGGTGCAAAGTTGATTTGGAGTATCTATACAAATCCTGAACTCTTATGGGTCAAAATCCTAAAAGAAAAATATTTGGATTCAATGACGGATAATCGGATTTTCACTGTTAGAAATCCGATGAAGGGTTCTACTATCTGGAACTTTGTAGTTTCTTGTAGGCCGGTAATAACAAATCATATTACATGGCAGATTGGGGACGGGTTAAATGTAAAGTTTTGGGATGACTCGTGGAATGGGTATCCAATTTTAAGGGAGGAAGAAGGTTTACAAGATCTAAGGCAGTTCTTTATCCAAAGGTGGGGTGACAAAGTTAGAGACTATTTAGAATTAAAAAGGGGCCCCTTAGGCCAGGAGTGGGGGTGGAAAGATTTGTTTTTGGAAGAGCTATCTGATTTCCAAATCCAAAAAATGAAGGATATTTTTAGGGGGCGTCAAGTTCTCCTAACTAATATTGCTGATAAAGTGGTCTGGTGTGGGTCAGTTAATGGGAACTACTCGGTCAAGATTGGATATCAGCTTCTGGACTCTGTGGAGGGTGAAGTCTTTTGGGAAAAAAATATTATGTTGGAGTAAGGAATGTTTGCCCAAAGCTGGAGCTTTTGCTTGGTTGGCAGTGAAGGGGAAAATTCTTTCAGGGGAAAGGAGGAAGAGGTTGGGCTTTGTTGGGCCGACAAAATGTGTTTTATGTGAGGGGGCAGAGGAATCTATGGATCACTTGCTTCTACATTGCAAAATTGCTGATGCTTGTTGGGATTCCCTTAGGTTAAAACTTGGTTGGCAGGGTCCTTGGCAAAACTTGATGAAGGGTGTTTTTGAGGGATGGCCACACCCATCTAGTTCTTCCCTTTTCTCAAGTGTCTGGGTGGCAAGCCCATCAATTGTGATATGGGAATTATGGAAGGAGAAAAACATAAGGATTTTTGAAGATAAAAAAGAAACAATTCCAAGAATCAAAAACAAAATTGATCAAGCAATCACAGAAGTTGTGAATGCTGCGGCTACATAACTCCATCTTCAAAAATGTCCTTTTTCAGTGGAGGATAGTAAGTTTCAAAGGTTGTGGCTAGGGTTAAGGTAAAGCCGAGTCTTCTGGAGGTGGGATTAAATGAGGCACAGGTTTCTTCGAAGGAGGTTGTCTGGGAAAAGCCGAAGGAAGGATGGTTCAAGGAAAATTTTGATGGGGCTGCAAAGGGCAGCCCGAGGCCTTTAGGAGCAGGGGCTATTATTCGTGACAGTCAAGGTAATTTGGTTGTTTTTGGAGCTCGAAAGCTGGAGGATGGTACAAAAAATGTTGTAGAAGCTAAGGTGACCCTCTTAGCTATATGTTTGGAAAAATATATGGGGATTAAAAATCTGCTCTTGGAAGGTGACTCTCTGATTATAATTCAAGTGATTATTAATGGTGGAGCTTCGGCATGGCATCTGCAAGCTTTAATACGAGCAATTATAAATGTTTTAAGTTCTTTTGACAAATTTGAAGCCTATCATATCTGTCGAGCTGGCAATGGAGAAGCGGATTGCCTCTCCAAGTGGGCATCCTCTTTTAAGGTGATAGGTGAAACTAGGGTGGAGGATTTCCGCCAAGTGGAGCTTTAAGTGTTGTGGCCATAATACTTTAGCTCAGGGATTTGGTACTGGTGAAGGTTGTTTGAAGTCGGAAGAGGACGGGGTATCTTTCGAGCGAAAGAAGAGAGGTACCGTCTAAGTACAAATGGTAACTGAAGGGGCAGGTGGTCTATGTTATGTGAAGGACGTTGGCGCGTGATAGTTTTGAGAGTTGGTATTTTTTCGCTTCTGTTCGAGATGGCTGGACGAAACAAGTTGAGGATGATCTATTGGTGGTACTAAATTTTAATGCCTTTCCATCCACGCAGGCGGTGGTGGCGTCACAGTTTTAAATGTGGATGCCAGGGGAAGGATGGAGTGAACGGATTGCCAGTAAGTTGAGGTGGTGGGTTTCTTTAAAACAAGTTATGAAGCATTTTTGTTGTCATCATTGTCTAGTGAAGGGTTTGTTTACGGGTGAAGTTTGTTCAGTTTGGAAAAAGCGAAAGCAAGGGAAATGGAAGCGATGTATGGCTTCTCGACAAAGCTTCAACAACAAGGTTTCTTCGGATCAGTATCAGTATTCAGGTTGAAGTATCTGCTGAAGAACCCACATGAAGAGGTGATAGAGGCGGTGCTGGTGACTCTGAGATCACATTTTATGGAGGCCACTCATAGAGGGCGAATGAACATTGACGTAGCCTCTATGATTTTTTCATGGGGTCTTGAATTAAATGAAGAAATTGAGGTGGTAAAATGGGTGTTGAAGTCACTGTTTGTGGAGGAATTACTCGGGAGAATGGAGTCCTTATTAGAATGGGCAGTTCTGGGTAAAGGATACAACATTTTGGAAGGCATTGAGGAGATGGATGAGGCCACAGAAGAAGGCCTAATCCCTTTTCTGAGATGGCGAGGGAGAGTGGATCAAGAAGTCTACAAACTGGAGATTTTAACAGCATTGGAGAACTTAAAGATGGTGTTGCGGCAACAGGAAGCAACAGAATGGCAAGAGGGCATAACTCAGTCTCAACAAGGCCCAAGGCGAATGCGATTTGTGTGTAGGGGAAGAGCTAGGGGTGGGAGGTCTGGCGGAAATGGGGCTTAATTAAAGAAGGTGTCTTTTGAAGGCGGGACAAAAAAAATTTGGCGACAGATGAATCGTGGTGGATTGAAATTGTGGGGGAGCAGAGGGAAAGGAAGTAGGGAAAGGGGTGAATGGATGTTTAGGAGAAAAGTGAACAATGCAGGTGAGCAATGATGTTTTTGGCGTGTAGAAGGCGGATCTTCTTAATGTTAAAATATTTTATGTCTAGCCTTTAGATGTGATTGATGTTTTTTGGTATAGCGTGATATTGATGGTTGAATGTTTATCTGAATCAATGGTGGAAAGCTGTATTTTTTTGGATGCTGGGTAGATCTCTCCAGTTTATCAGATTGAGCTTTAGTTGAATCTTTATGGGTGGTTCTGTCTTTCGAGCGAAGCTCTTGTTTTGTAATCCTTTTTATATTATCAATAAAATATAAATATTTACCGATCAAAAAAAAAAAAAGTTACCTAGTGACATTCAACATCCAATGAAAATGTTGACCCAAAAGACAGTCGGTAAAAAAAATATGAAGGAAGGAGAAATAAAAAATTTAGTTTGGAAAATCAGACTTATAATTAATAAACACAACCATGGATTCCCATAATTAATAGGTCTCACTCCTAAGAAGGGTCTAAGGGCAACAAATACTGTCCTATATGTGTCTAGACTCAACAAAAGTTAGTCACGTAAATCCATTCATTAGTCCCTATTAGAGAGCCATAGAGATGCAATAAAAGCTATTAGAACACCCGTAGTACCAAGCCAAAGAAGACCAAAGTGTGAAGCTATGGGTTATTGAGCAGTGATAGGAAGGCATTGGATCGTGTCAATGATCAATGTCTGGGCTACAACTAGGGACTAGCTGACACTCACCTGGCTCATGGAGGTGAGGGTTGCTATGGGCTACCCTAGATATAGATGATATGGGAACGGTTACATGGGTAGGAACCCATCCATGCAGGTAATGGTAATTTGGGATAATCATTGTATTGAGGGGGTTCATTGGAAGTCACTAAGTGCACAAAAGTGACTGATGTCAGTGCTACTCGGGATTTTGAAGAAGATAGTTGACATTATCACTAAGGTTACAAGGTGGTAATTGTTAGAAGCTACTTCTTCCTGGGTGGACAGACTTGTCGTTAGTGGCCTATAGGCGATTGAGGTTGGAATCTATCAGGTTTGGTAGGTTCGCTACTTGGGAATTCTCTAAGACTCTTGGGATGGAGGATGGACCCACAGTGTAGTATGGGATGCACCAAATCATCTACCTAGTTGACCATGACCCATACCACCACCCCACTTAGTGCAGAAGACCAAGGATTGAATGGGACCCCCAGTGTAGTGTGCAATGCACCGTCATTTCTTTCAATGGGATGCTCTAGGTGGGAAAGTGGTGAGTCTCCCCTTATTTTCCTACCTATCTTGCCCTCTCCTTTATATGGAAACCTCTTCACAACTAAGCTTATCTTGCTAGTTACCTTTCATGCCCTCAACCCAAGCATTTATAGGTCTATCCTGGAATAGCTTGTTGGGTCCACTTGGTTGGGGTAGACCAGGTCGTGGTTCACACATGGTTGGGTGTGTTAGACCCCACGAGGAAGCCAAGGCCATGGCATTTATAATTTTTGGCATTTGTTCATTCTAGGTAATCTAAATCAAGTTTATTCCTTTGATACTTGGTTTCTAAACATCTTAAAGCTATAATCTTATTTAGATTTTCTGCTAATGATGCTTATATGTGAAATTGTATGTTATCAGAAAAAGAAAAAGAAATTCTCTCATGGCTGGGTTTTTACAGTAGACCCCAAGTCTTTCATATCAAATGTGCTAGAAATTTTTGTCTTGAGCTCACTAATCATCACCTTGATGTTACCAATAAACAACATATCATCAACATATAAGATAATAATTAGAATTTGATCATCAATAAGTATAATATACACACAACGATCCTCCTCTCCTAAGAAAATCCAACTTCAATGTAAAAGCATCAAAATTTGGTACCACATCCTAGGTGGTTGTTTTAAACCATATAAAGATCTCTTCAACCTACAAAATAACTATTATTTTCCTTCCACAACAAAAATTTCACGTTGTTGCACATAAATTTCCTCCTCAAGATCCCCATGTAAGAAAGTAATTTTAACATCCATTTTCTCTATCTCAAAATCACAAGCATTGACAATATATAATAGGAATCTAATAGAAGTCAATTTAGAAACAAGAGAGAAAATTTCACCAAAATAAACTCCCTCTCTCTAGTAGTAGCCCTTAGCCACTAATCTGGCCTTGTAGCACTCTAACTAACCATCTACTCCATTTTTTTAGATACTCACCGATGAGCTCAATTAATGGCTCAATTTTGATAGGGTCTATTATCTATTTGTTGTTGCTATCATATAATTTGACACTAGGTTATTAAAATTTTATATGTTATTCCCTTAAAACCATAGACCTTGGGCATAAGTTTATCTTTGTGAATTTAATGATATTATCAAGCTATGTGGATTACCTATGTTGAATTTACAAGTGGTTGAATGAATGTTACTAAGTTAATTACATATATGCATTTGTTTGTGTGTGCTAATGCTATTTTGTAGGTTTCCACTAAAATGTTGATGTCAACAAAGCCTACGATGTGGGAGAAATTCTTTCCAGTTGGTTGGTTACCAAAAAGTCATGAAGCTGATCATTAAGAAGTCAAAGTTGGAAAACTCTCATAGAGGGAAATTCCTAATTCAAACAAAAGAATGTAACCACCTTTTTAATGGTCATATTTGTTGTTGAGAAAATCTAGGGAGTGTGTTGTGCTAGATTCCCATTGAAGCAAGTCTGTTTTGACCAATTTAGCACATGCATAACTTCCTCCATCTTTTTCTATGCTTTCAATAAGTGGCATCCTCCTATTTTGATGAAGTGGAATGCCTAGGTAGTTAGGGTTAGTCAATAGTTTTCTCCCTATAAATAATGGTTAGATGCTCCTTTTGATAAGGTTGCATATTCTGAGTTTGTACTTGCATTTTCCAGTTTTATAGTTATATTGTTGAGATGTTGTACTTATGCTTTCAAGAAATAATATGACATTTTGAGTTGTTGAATTTGAGTTAGTGTAAGGGAGACTCACCCAAGGGGTCCCACTTGGTGAGAATTTCATCTATTAGTTTAAAATTTATTTTATGTTTAGTAGTTAGTTTCAATTTCAACAATTGTTTGTTCCTGCCACCACTGGAATTTCATTTTGTGATTGTTCCTACAACCAAGGCAGACAAAGTAGTTTCCTATCTGTTTGTTGAGATTTTCATTTCTATACTTCATTTCCAGTCTAGTTTTTAATGCTTAGTGCAAATGTTGATTTATGTTCAGTGTTTAAGTTGATTTAATTCTAGCACTTTATTTTCAACATTGTTTCTTTCCTAATTTATGGATGATTGCAATGAAGTCCTAGTGCACATACAGTGCTAACCCATTTCAAGTTTACATCCCTAGGTTGAAAAGTGAAATGCACCTTCATGATGAGTGAGATAGCTACTTAGTGCAGATGTTCAATCTGTAAGTCACAACCTTAAAGACTTAGATATTAAACCATTAAAGGAGGCCAACATTTTTGGCGTCATTTTTGGAGATGGTGTCAAACTAGGAAGTTCTTTGGAATCATTGATAGTTTCTATCTTATTGTAGCATTTCTGAAATTTTTCTCTTGGTATACCCCTCATTTAGGAAAGTAATGACCCGCTATTCTTTTACCAATGTTTTATGTGAGCTGGCTGATATTGAGTTGATACCGTATGCAGAGGAATGAGGAGAGACGCTCATAGGAGATTCCTTCCTAGTGACCTTGATCCATTCCAACTAGTTGAGCATCAAAATTTTCCAAGAGAGGAAGAAGAAGAAGCACACCCTTTTGTTGATGTATTTCCCAATCTAACCACTTCTGACACTTCCTTTGAAGACCAAAATTTGATTGAGAATCCCTTTTCTTTGGAACTTCATCAAGCAACCATGGGTGATGAGAATAATGAGAAAAGACATATAAATAGACCAAACCAGCCATCTTTTCCATTTCCTAGTACTCATTAGAATGAAGTTGACAACCTCAAGAACATCCCTGCTTCAGTCCTTCCTAAGTTAAATATGGACTTGTCATAGAAGACCCTGACACTTTCTTGTTTGAGTTTGATATCCTTTGTAGAAGCTATGACTACACCACTGATGCTCATAGGCTTAAGTTGTTTCCTACCACCTAGAAAAAAAATTTGCATTAAGATGATTTATGAGCTTAGGAAGAAATACCATGGAAACTTGGAATGACATGAAAACAAAGTTTCTTGAGAAGTACAGAGAATATTGTAGGGGCAGTGACATGAGAGGAGATGACATATTTAGGATGCAGCAGAAGGAAGATGAGAGTTTGAAGGATTACATTTCAAGGTTTTTGTTTTATCTGCAGAAATCTCCACATCGTACACTCAATGAGGAGTCTCAAAAGCTCCTCTTCCTTAGAGGGATCACTAAAAGTTGCACTGATGCTAATTTGGACCTAATGGGAGGAGGAGATGTCACCCAAGTTCCTTGGGATGATATCAAGAAGATATGTGAGAACTATTCTAGGGCAACTTCAAAGAAGGGAAAATGATACCAATTCTCTATAGGTAAATTAACCACTAATGGAGTTTCAAGGATGGAGATTACTCACTTGTTGAAAGAATTCAAGCAAGAAATCATAAACAATCTAGCTACTCAGTTGGATACACTCCAAGCAAAGAAGAAACATGAGGAGGCTAAGGCAATGTTGGCATAATACTTCCCTCATTGCAGATAAAAGAAGGACTACAGATGCAAAATGGTAGCTAACATTGACAACAAGAAGATTCCACCTAAATTCAAACCAATCTAGGGTGATGATGATCAAGTCTACTACATTGCACAAAGGAGGCCATGGGCTCCAAGACAAGGTATACCACCAAATCCGTTATCTTTTGTTGGGACTTATTTTAATTCTTATGCATCCAGTAACCAATGGAAACCCCCATACCCATCCAAATATGGAGGATATCCACCTTAGCCTTGGAATAGCCCTCAAAATACTTGACCCAATCACCAAAACTCTCCACCCCAGTGGCAACAACCTTAGGGGAATTGGTAGTAGTTTCAGGGAAATTGGTAGCCACCTCTAGGAAACTAGCAACAAACATCTCAATGGAGGGGAGGATAGCAATAGTCAAACCAGACAACTAGTTACATGCAACCACCTTCATAGCCCCAACAACCTACTATAATTCCTCCTCCTACTAGCTCAAGTTCAAGCACATCTAAACCTACTCAATTACCAGCTTAGCCCACACCTAACCCAAATAACAAACAGCAGTAGCAACAACTAGTATACTCTACAAATCCTAATCAATTTATTGCATATGTTGTGAGTGTGGGTGACATCCACTTGCATTCAAGAACTAATTTTCCAACCCCTTCCACTCCCATTTTCAACGAGCTTCATGTGGAAGAGGAGGAGCCTCTGAATATCCGCATTCAACCTAGTGTGCCTTAAAATCTTGAACCAGTTCCAATTCAACAAACTACCCAATATCCACCATTTACTCAAAGGTTAGAGGTTGTTAAGCAAAATGAAGAGAAGGAAGAAACAACCTTTGACATCTTGGATAAGTTAAAACACATATGTGTCAAGATACATTTGTTTCAAGCCATAAAAAATGTCCCTATATATGGAAAATCAATCAAAGAAGCATGCCTCAAAAATCCAAGGAGAAAAAGGAAAGACCTCACCATAATTCATGTAGTAGGATAGTTAGTAGAAATCATGCTTGGAAAAGTTACAGTAACTAAGTACACTGACCCAGGTAGTCCTGTGGTAGGAGTTGTCATAAATGGAATTCGAATAAGGAATGTTTTGATTGACTTGGGGGAAGAAATAAATGTGATGACTTAGGATATCCTATAGCAACTAAATGTTGCAAACATGAGACCTACTTCTACTATCCTGCAACTTGCTGATAGTTCCACTATTAAACCTGATGGTATAGCAGAGGACCTTGTGGTAACTCTAGATTCTTGGGAGTAACTAGCAGATTTTATGATTCTTTTTCCTAAAGATACATTAGGTGGGTATCCCATTATCATAAGAAGGCCATGGATGGACACAATTGATTCCTACATTGGGTGTTAGTTAGGGGACATGACTATTTCTGATGGGAAGAGCACCAAAAATCTTGTTCTCTACCCTCTTGTTCAACCATCTCATGACATGGATAACCCATATGGCCACATGTTGGAGAAGAGGTCAAGGAATTCAATTCAGTGGCACAACTTATGATGTTAGGTAGAAGCTCTTTCATGTAGCTCCAAGAACAAGATGAAGTGTTGTCCCAAATAATTTAGAACCGTTGTGAGATACATGAAGAGTCATCTACTCATGAACCTGATTCTTCCAGTGTAGTGAAGACACTTCTGCCCACTCTTTTTGTAATAAAACTTCCTGCAACAACTAATATGATCCACACATTATTGCCACATGAACTAAAAATTTCAAGTATTAGTGATGTATCTATGATAGAGTTAACCACACAAGTACAAGTGTTAGAAGGAAAACATCTAAATATTAACAACAAGTTGAGTCAAGAGCAACAATTTTCTTTTACAAACTTGTTGAAGACCCACCAACACTCATTTGCATCGGACTACCATGACATGAAGGGATTGGACCCTAAGCTATGTACTCATAGGATATATATCAGAGATGATTGCACACTAGTAAGGCAGCCACAAAGGAGAATCAACCTTGCATTGAGAGAAATTGTCAAAGGGGAACTTCAAAAATTATTGGATGTAGGATTTATCTACCCCATCTCAGACAATTAGAGGGTGTCCCCACTGGTAATTGTGCCTAAAAAGGGAGGGAAGTGGAGATTTTGTGTTGAATACAGGGAACTCAATGCTACCACCAAAAAGGACCATTTCCCCCTTCCTTTCATAGACCAAGTACTGGACTCCCTTACAAGCAAGCAATATTTTTCTTTTCTAGATGGATTTAGTGGCTATAACCAAATAAAAATTGCCCCTGAGGATCAAGAGAAGACCAAATTTACCTGTCCATGGGGGACTTATGGCTACTCAGTGCTTCCATTTGGCTTGTGTAATGCACCTACAACTTTCTAGAGGGTAGTCATTAGTATATTTTCAAACATCTCACATGATTGCATGGAGATTTATATGGATGATTTTACTACCTATGGTGCTGATTTTGCAGAAGCTCTAGAGAATTTGGGGAATTTATTACAAAAATGTGAAGATCATAACCTGTCATTGAATAGTGAGAAGTGTTTCATGATGATGTAGGAAGGAGTAGTCCTTGGGCACTACATCTCTAAAAAGGTAATTCAAGTTGACCCAACCAAAATTGAAGTGATTACCAATCTTCCTATTCTTGCAAAGAAAAAATATGTTAGAAGTTTCTTGGGTCATGCAGGGTACTATAGGCATTTCATCAAATATTTCAGCAAAATGGCAGTACCATTGTACAATCTTCTCACCAAAGATGTTGAATTCCAGTGGACAGAGGATTGTGACAAGGAATTCTCTAATCTCAAAATAGATTTAGCACATGCTCCTATACTCAAAGGTCCTAATTGGGAGATCCCTTTTCAGATTCATACAGATGCATCAAACTATGTTGTAGGAGCAATATTGGGACAAAAGGAAGTAACCATAGAGAATGCAATCTATTTTATCAGCAAAAACCTACAAGGGGATGAATTCAATTACATAGTGATAGAAAAAGAAATGTTGGTAATCATCTATGCCCTTAACAAATTCAGACACTACATATTAGGGTATCATATTTTTATCCATATAGACCATGCGACAATAAGATACCTCATGAATAAGCCCCTCGTTTCAGGCAGGCTAGCAAGATGGTTGTTGCTAATGCAGGAGTTTGAAATCACCATTGTTGATAAACTAGGACAAGCAAATGTTGTAGTAGACTTTCTTTCTAGACTAACTACATCAGAAGATAATCAAGTCATTAAAGACTCCTTCCCTGATGAACATTTTTTTTTCATTAGTGTGCATACTCCTTGGTATGCTGACATAGCCAATTACCTAATTACATGGAGAGTTCCTCCTCATTTCTCTCCAAAAGAAAGAAGGGTACTCATTGAGAAAACCTTTCCTTTTTCATGGATTGCAAGTTGTTTGTTCTACACTAGACCAGACCATGTCATGAGGAGATGTGTAAGGGAAGATGAGACATATGATATATTGGATGCATGTCACAATGAACTCTGTGGAGGGAATTTTGCTGCCAAAAGGGAAAAAATGAAGATTCTCAACACAAGATATTACTGGCCCACACTTCATAAGGATGTAGGCAAGTATACCGGGAAGTGTAATAGATTCCAAAGGATGGGCCGACCAACAAAATATGATGAGATTCCCCTTTACCCCTAGGTAGTAATCACTCCATTTGATAAATGGGGATCTGATTTTGTAGGACCCATTGATCCTCCATCAAATGGTAAATCCTACATCTTGGTTTGCACTGACTATGTGACCAAGTGGGTTGAAGTTAAAGAAATGAAGCAGACAAGAGATAATAAGGTTGCAAAATTTATTTATGAGGAAATTTTCACTCGATATGGGGTTCCAAGAGAGATAGTGACTGATCAAGGGGCTCAATTTACATCAACCCTTGTCACAACACTAGTTAATGAATATAATGTGAGGCACAAGAAGTCTAATCTTTATCACCCTCAGGCCAATGGCCAATTTGAGGTGACCAACAGGAAAATTGAGGCAATTTTGACAAAAATAGTGGCTATTCATAGGAGAGACTAGGAAAATAAGCTACCAGAAGTTGTTTGGGCCTATAGGACCACCTGGAAAACAACCAAAGGTTTCACTCCTTTTGAATTATTGTATGGGAAGACAAATATGATGCCCATTGAATTTGAGCATAAGAATCTTAGGACTGCACTAGACTTAGGGATGGATATCTCTAAGTTACAAAAGGATAGAATAATGCAGTTGAATAATTTGGATGAGATGAGAAAGACAACCCTGCATCATACTGAAGTAGTGTAAAATCAAAGATTCAAATGGCATGATAAGTACATAAAGGAAAAGAATTTTTATCCTGGTGACTGGGCACTCCTTTATGACTCTAGGTATCAAAACAATGTGGGTAAATTGTAGACTAGATGGTTGGGACCGTACGAAGTTGCAAAAGTCTTTCCCAATGGAGCTGTACAACTCACCACCATTGAACCTATCAAATTCAAACTTATGGTCAACGGTCACCATCTAAGGTTGTATCACAAGCCAACATCCAAGGAAGAATTCATGCAACAATTTAATTAGCACCCAACCCCCGAACTTCCTATAGCCGAAAGAAGCGAACCCATTGTCCCTCCTTTTGACTGATCCAAGTACACATGCAACTACTTCATAATAAGGAGTTCCACTTTGTGGGATTCCACTTCTTCATTAATCCACCCATCCGCCCATCCATCTCTACCTTCTCTCTCTTCCATAAATCCACCATTACTCCACTTTTCCATCACTTCATTTCATTTCATCATCAATACATTAATTTCCCAACTATACTTCTTAAAGGTAATCGGTACTTTCTCCACATTCTTTGCAAAGATACTCCAAGATTTCAAGTATGTGCTAAACAACTTGTTATATCTTTATTATCTTTAGTGCATTTCTTTAATTGTTGTAATTAAATGTAGATATTTCGCATAGCATGAAACCATACTCTGCCTTGTCCAATCATAATTATCCACCAACTTGTGTGGACACATGTTGTAAATTAGGTTGGGGGGAGTGTCAAATTACAACTTCACATTTCATCCATATCAAAAAATTTAAATTGAGCAAATTTGAATGATAAATTGAAATGACGGTTTGCATGTGTGAAATGTCACTGAACCACCACCATTTCTTTCAATAATACCCCTCATTAATGAATCTTTATTGCCTATTCATAATTTAAAATGTCACTCAACAAAAGTAATTTGGTAAGATACATGACATTAGCATCAATACGACAAAAAGAAGAACTGTAGGAAGACAAAGTTGGGGTTTTCAGAAAGAGATTGCAGGAAAAGGAAATTTAGCAGAGTGCTTGTTTGATTACAAACAATTGAACAATGGGAGGTCAGCTAATTCAAAGTGAACCCACAGTTCACAACGTGGTAGTGCAAGATGCACCTTCTTTGGAAGAGTTTAGGAATTGCAGATGGTTGGACTATTTTTTGAAGCTCGATAGTTACAATGAAGACATTGCGCAGGAATTTGCATAGACATTCTTCGAGGGGAAGGTAGTGGTAAAAGTATTGGAGGTGATCGTTACTAAGGAAATAATTGCGGAGGTAACATGCTTACCTGTTGATGATGAGCCATACCCTACTACAAAAGATACAAGGTCAGTCAAGGCTGAATTTATTGAACCAAGTGATCCTTCGTTGGTGGTGGATAAATAGGGTACGAAAAGAACTTCTCTCCCAAAGCCATGGAGACAAGTAGTTGTCCACATTGTCAAGTACATCACTTTTGAGGGTCACTAATCATGCCTCCATTCCGTACACTTCAAGCTCCTAAACCATATGAGACATGGAAAAATAATGAACGTGCCCAATGTGCTATATCATCTCCTTGCCATCATGGCAACCGAAACATAGAAAGGTAGGGATAATTTTGTCTCTCACCATTGTTTAATCAAATAACATGGGAGGAGTTTTTAAACATTGATCAATTTAGACTAGAACATGTTAGAGGTTAGCCTCAACCCCATAGGGTTAGTAGGGAAGTGAGGGTTGTTGAAATTAATCTTGGAGCATCAACCTCTGGTGCAAACCCTAGTTCAAACCCTTCTGCAACTGAGCAGGCTATTAAAATTGGTTCTTCTGAGTTAGAATATTTAGGAGAGGAAAGTTTATCCTTAGATTCTGATGATAATGTTCTTGCCAAAACCCTAATTCAAACTAGGGCTGCCCTTAGGAGGGAAGATGCATAGATGAAAGAAGCAGAAATGAGAAAGGGAAAGGCCAAGAAGCAAGTGGTAGAAAAACCAACACCAAGCCCTAGGAAATGAAAGGTTGATAACACTATTCCTCCTGCAGTCGAAGGAAAAGACAAAAACCCTCCTAAGAGACCAAAACCAGCTGGACTAGTCACTAGTACACCTCCAAAGAGAAGCCCTAGGCTTAGGAAAACATCCAGGGAGGAGGTGGAAGCCCCAATGGGGAAAGTGAATGTTGAGGAAACAAATATTTTTGAGGATCAGGAAAATATTAGATTGGTAGAGCTTGTTTCCATTGCAGAAAAAGTTGAGAACCAAGAACACGATGAAAGCCAAGAAACCCTGCAGCAAGAAAAAAATGAGAATCTAGAGTTCCTGTAGCTAGAGCAGGATGAACAACCTGAATCTCTGCAACTGGTGTTATATGAACAACAAGAATTGGTGCCAAGGAATATTTTGGTAAGAATACATAAAGCTCTTTCCTTTTCATGGAATGCCATAACTCTAAAATTGTGGAATGAGATGCAAAGAAAGGAAGAAGAATGGAAAAAGGAAAAGCACAAGCTGTAGAATATGATTAAAAAGAAAGATGCAAAGATTGAAGAGAAGAATGCAAAAATTGTTGCCTAGAAGGAAATGGTAGATAATGTGGTAGATTTAATACCAAAAATGCTAGCATGTAGAACTCCTCCTAGAGTGTATTCCCTGCACTTGAAGGAGTGAAATATTTCCTTCAAGCTATGAAGAATCATTTTAGGTTTGAGTCCTAATTTTGACACTCCACATGATTTTTTCTAGGCTTATCAGCTTGCTCCTCCTGATGTTAAAAATTTGTTATGTGAATTATACCCGCACAATTATGTTTTGTCTAATGATCATGATTGGAATCCCTTGCTGTATATTGGGGACCTTCATTTAAGGGAATTTATATCTTGGATTCAAAATGAGATTAGTTGAGGATAGCAGTATAGAACTTACAGGGGAAGGGAATTTCATACTCCCCTGCCTCTTAGGACTGAACCTAGTGACCCTGGAGATATTTTTATGATATGGAACAAAATTCTTTACCGCCCCAGCTACAAAGCTAAGATTATTTTTGTTAGAGAAGAGTCCTACAAAGAATATGAGAAGGTAGCTAAAACCACATTAAAACCAGTAATGGGATATTTAGCACAGAGGTGGAACAATTTTCCAGAAGAGTTGAAACAAGTTGAACCCCACTCTTTAAAAAACTATGTTGCAACGTGCAAAAGGGTTGATAGGTACATACAAATTGGTAGAAGCAACAATTTTGGCTTCCCTTAACATTTTAGCCACCTACATTATTGTGGCGTGTGCCATATTACAAGTTCTACCAGTATGACACAGCTACAGAAAGGATGAGATGGAACATAATGGAGAGCAAACAAGGATTCTATTGGGATCCTTATTCAACCACCATAGATACTGATGTGGGACAGCTGGAAGAAGCTAACTTTAGGGCATTAACTAGGAAAAATAATAGTGCTCCTTCTACTGGAGGACCAACAAAACATTGGGTTGGGGGGGAATGATGAGCTCAATTAATGGCTCAATTTTGATAGGGTCTATTATCTATTTGTTATTGTTATCATAGACTTTGATACTAGGTTATTGATTTTTTTTATGTTATTCCCTTAAAACCATAGACCTTGGGCATAAGTTTATCTCTGTGACTTTAATGGCAATTATCATGCTATGTGGATTACCTATGTTGAATGAATGTTACTAAGGTAATTATAGATATACATTTGTTTGTGCGTGCTAATGCTATTTTGCAGGTTTCCACTAAAATGTTGATGTCAACAAAGCCTGCTATGTGGGAGAAATTTTTGCTCGCTGGTTGGTTACCAAGAAGTCATGAAGTTGATCATTAAGAAGTCAAAGCGGGAAAACTCTCATGGAGGGAAATTCCTAATTCAAACAAAAGAATGTAACCAACTTTTTAATGGTCATATTTGTTGTTGAGCAAATCTAGGGAGTGCGTTGGTGCTAGATTCTCATTGAAGCAAGTCTGTTTTGACCAATTTTGTTAGAGTAATAAGTTATTATGCTTAATTAATTACATCACATTGATTAATTAATTAAGTCACTTATTCCTCTTTATTACTTAAGCTAAACTTAGGCACATTAATAATTAATTATTAATTATTAAGTGTGCACACTAGGGTTTCATTTAGGGTTTCCCTTTTAGGGTTTCTTGATCTCCTTCATAAGGATTGATCACTTTGTAATAATTGATTCTCTTAATGCATTTTACACTTTGAGGTTCAGAGAACATCTTTTTGGTTCTTCATATCTTAATGCATGTGACAGGTATTCATTTGCATGCAGCTGATCTTGGATTCTAACATGGTATCAGAGCTTCAGACCTGCAGCTGCCTGTTCGTGATCTAAAGATATAGCCTTTCAGTGAGTTTCAAGTGCAAGGGTTTCCACAGGCATCTTTTCTGCAAGATCTGGGGGTAGCCTATTTTTTGGCTCACTTTGGGCTAAAACAGACACCGCCATCGCGTTCGCAACGGCCAAAAACCCTAGAAACGCCTGTCAAATCGTCCATTTTGGTGAAGTTGATCCGGGAGGCAAAAAAAATTTGTCTGAGGGGCCGTACGGCCTCCCCAACATGCAAATCGAGGCTCAAAAATCGAAAAAATGTCAAAAAATGGTAGTTCTCGAATTTCGCATTGACAGCTCCAGCTCAAATGAAGATCCGCCACCCGGCGGCCACCGGGCGGCCACCCAAACACCGCAGCCACTGGGGGCGCCGCCCATCTCCTCCACCGGCCAACGCCAGCCCTCGCGGGCCCTTCTTCGCCAGCCGGGGTCATATGGAGATCCGGGAGCTAAGATCCAGCCCCCAGCCCGTTCGAGCCCCCAGCCCTGGTCATATGGGGAGCCAGGGTCTTCTGCACAAGCCCCCGGCCCTATCCGGCCCCTCCGAGCTCAGCCCACGGTCATATGCCGAACCAAGGGCTCCGAATTTTTTTTGCAAGGGGGCCGATTTTTTGTGCCGACGGCCAGATGGCCGTCAAATTTTTGCTCGTGTTTTGCTGATGTCAGCATGACGTCATGATGACGTCATCCATACGGCCGGCCCTCTTTGCCCCCTCCTAACCCTAGTTTGCCCTAAAAGAGCAGTTTTTTTCTTTTGGTCATAACTTGGGCATACGGTATCGAAATCGGGCAAACGAGATATCGCCGGAAAGCTGGTTCCGAGCACTTTCCAGTAGTGCTGTTTATTTTTCAGTATTTTACTGTTTTCCTACATTTATTTCTGTTTGAATTCAGATGTAATTTTTATGCTTCCGAGCTCATAACTTTTTGCCACAATCTCCATTTTTCACCTCATTTGAAGCGTCGGAAAGGTATTGAGGAGCTCTAGGTTGCTGTCCATGCACTTTTTCTGTATCTATCCCAGGTTTATCAATTAGTCCAGATTTGGCCCGATGGGTTGTTTGGCGATTACTTGGATGTTTTGGCAGTTGGAGAGTGCATCTTGCATCTTTGCACTTCATTTTCAATAATACATCATTCAATAATTGCTTGCTACTTCATAGATTCCAGAGTTGTTCCCGTTTGGAGTTTTCGAGTGTTCCGTGGCATCGGGTTTTCTATTGCTTTATCATGATTCCTTGAGTCAATCAGTGACTCTCATCCGGTTTCAGTAGTATACAGAAGAATATTTCCTTGCTTGCCTATATCAAGTTCCAGTGTTACTCTACAGAGTTCTTCCAGTGCTTCTTTGCAGCATGTTATCTCTTTGTAAGGGGGTTTTGTCCCACTGGGTTTTTCCTTCTCTTACTCCTTATTGCATTTGTAAATAGGTACCGATCAGGCCTCAGTTGCCAGGACCCATCTTTTCTTTCATGCATCTTATTCTAGTGTTTTAGCTTCTTCCTAAGTTCATCTTAGGGTGTTAGAGTAATAAGTTATTATGCTTAATTAATTACATCACATTGATTAATTAATTAAGTCACTTATTCCTCTTTATTACTTAAGGTAAACTTAGGCACATTAATAATTAATTATTAATTATTAAGTGTGCACACTAGGGTTTCATTTAGGGTTTCCCTTTTAGGGTTTCTTGATCTCCTTCATAAGGATTGATCACTTTGTAATAATTGATTCTCTTAATGCATTTTACACTATGAGGTTCAGAGAACATCTTTTTGGTTCTTCATATCTTAATGCATGTGACAGGTATTCATTTGCATGCAGGTGATCTTGGATTCTAACAAATTTAGCACATGCATAACTTCCTCCATCTTTTTCTATGCTTTCAATAAGTGGCATCCTCCTATTTTAATGGAGTCGAATGCCTAGGTAGTTAAGGTTATTCAATAGTTTTCTCCCTATAAATAATGGTCAAATGCTCCTTTTGATAAGGTTGGATATTTTGTAGTTGGTTATTCAATAGTTTTATTGCTGAGATGTTGTACTTATGCTTTCAAGAAATAATATGACATTTTGAGTTGATGCATTTGAGTTAGTGTAAGGGGGACTCACCCAAGGGGGATCACTTGGTGAGAATTCCATATATTAGTTTAAATTTATATTTTTTTTTAGTAGTTAGTTTCAATTTCAGCAAATGTTTGTTCCTGTAGCCACTGAAATTCCATTATGTGATTTTTCTTGCACCCAAGGAAGACAAAATAGTTTCCTATTTGTTTGTTGGGATTTTCATTTCTATTCTTCATTTCTAGTCCAGTTGTTAATGCTTAGTGTAGATGTTGATTTATGTTTAGTGTTTAAGTTGATTTACTTCTAGCACTTTATTTCCAACATTATTTCTTTCCTAGTCTATGGATGATTGCAATGAAGTCCTACTGCACATACAGTGTTGAACCATTTCAAGCTTATGTCCCTAGATTGACAAGTGAAATGCACCTTCATGATGAGTGAGATAGCTACTTAGTGCAAATGTTCAATCTTTAAGTCACAACCCTAAAGGCTTAGTTATTAAACCATTAAAGGAGGCCAACACCCACTTGCATCCAACGAGCTTCCTTCCTTTGGGAAAATTAAAAAGATCCCCTCCTACATGGCTTGCAATCAAGACTCACTTTCCTCCAAAGAGAGAGCCTCCCTAAAACATCTGTTTATCATCAGTACTCAAGAAAGAAAATACACAATGGTAATCTAATGGGCTATACATGTCAATCAGATTCTATTAGCATGTGGATCTCCTCAAGATAGGAGTAATGAGCTCTACTTGTTCTTATTCTTCTATGTGCTCATAATGCACATCCTCTAAACTATCTAAACCCTCTTATTCTTCCCCATCCTCAAATCCATCTAATTATTCTTCCACATGTGCATCTTCTAGCTTCTCAATATTTTTCTCAAACTTCATTATCTTTTTCTTATCTTTCTCCTTTGTTTTTTCTTCTCCCAAGTAAGCTCTAAGCTCTCTAAAAATTACCTCTCTAGAAAATATTATTTTATGGGTTAGAGGATTCCAAAGATTTTAACCTTGTACATTCTCACTGTAACCAATGAAGATGCATTTCTAAGCTTTTGGATCTAGTTTATATTGCTTTAGATTGCTTCTCTTGAGGCACATGAACAAAACCCTCACAAGCAAAGATCGTTGAATGTGAAATAGAAGGATTTTGTACATATCCACACTTCATAAGGAATGCTATCAACAAGAGTTGAACAAGGAGATCTATTAATCAAATAACAAGAAAAACTAACCACTTCTGTCCAAAAGCATCTATCAAGCTTAGCACTGTAGACACCTAAAAATGACCTAGGCCTGCAAGCTTCATTTTTATCACTTTCGTCCTAGCATAATTATGTCCTTGGTCCACATTTGACTATTGATTAAATAATTCATAATTATTTAATTAATTCATGTCATTTATTCTTCATGATTATTAAATAAATAAATTTTATTTATTTATTAAATACGTCATTAATTGTCTAAGTCTTCCTTAATTAAATAAATTTCTTAATTTATTTAATTTCCCTTTGTCATATATTTCTTTCTTGATTATTAAATAAATAAGTTTTATTTATTTATTTAATATGTCACTAACTGTCATAATTAAATGAATTCATTAATTTATTTAATTAATTATTCTTATCTCTGCTAAATTAAATAATTAAATTTAATTATTTAATTGCCAATTAATATTCTTCTAATTTTAAATAAATTAAATTATTTAAAATGTCATCTCAATCTTAACTGTCCCTTTTATTATTATCTCAAAATCCATAATTTGAATTAATTTTAATTCAAATTAGTAATTAATCTTCCAAAAATCAAGTAATCGGGCAGATTCTTGATTTTTCAAATCTTATCTTCAGTCTACATCTTATCTCTTTGATTTTTCGAATCTTGCAAATCGGCAGATCTTATCTTCTTGATTTTTCGAAAATCTTTATTTTCTAATTAATTTCCTCATTTATTCTCCACCGTCGATCCGATTTTATTTTGACCGTTCGATTAAAGATTTTGCCCTAACCCTAATTAGGGATTCTTAGGTTAATCTGGATCGTTCATTTCATTGATTTATCTCGTCCGTCGTTCGAAATAACCTTTTCTATAAAATGCCATCTTCTTCTCATTTTTGGGACACATTTGGCGTAATTACTATAGGCATTTATTTATTTACTCTCATGTTCATGGTCATAGGCAATCTTAGTATTTCAATTTTGGCATTATTTTAGACATAGGCATTGGTTTGTAGACATGGTCATTTAGGCATATCAAATCCTTCAAATCTTGTTGTAGGGCTTAGGCATTTTAGATTGCTCGATTGACGAATTTGAGGGCAACATTATCCAGCAAGCAATAAGGTATTACGAAAGGGAATCATGGAGGTATCAACAATCAGGTATAATTGTTCTTTTGTTTACTTCCTTTGTGTTTCGTAAAATCTTTGGGTTTCGATTATTGTTTATTGTTTATTGCTAACTCTCCAAATCCTTAGAAATCCCTTGATTACATTGGTGAACCTGACATATTTGGACAAATAAAAAACCATTTTTGGAGTTGGTTTCTTCTTGTTGCAGGGCTTGTTTGGTTTTTGTTGCAGGTTTGGCATCATTGTGGACAAAGCCGAATATTCAACCATAACTTTCAAATGGCTGCGTATTTTCTCATGAATTTTTTTTACAATCTGGGGACAACATCGCACACTTTCATTCCAAAAATCAGAATTTTTGGATCTAAGTTTCATTTTTTATAATTATTTTTCTGTTTTTAATAAAAAATTAATTTTGGGAGCAAATAATCGAATTTTTTAGATATGTTTACATTTCTAGAAAGCTATCTAAATTTTAATAGGGGTCTACTCTTTAGTTTTTAAATTTGGATGTGAAATTATTAGTCAAAAAATAGATCTTTTAAAATTGGTGTTTAACAAAGATTGGCTTATATCTCACTCACGGTTGTAGATCTGATCACAATTTTGTTTTTTCAGATTTGGGATGACATTAGACGACTCTAGTAAAAAAATCAGAATTTTTAAAGCTGTTTTATATTTTTTATAAGTTTTTTATGATTTTTCATAAAAAATTAATTTCAGGTGCAAAACAGCAAATTTTTCTGATTTATTTAATTTTTTGGAAACCTCTTGAGATTTTAGATAGGATTTATTTTCTGTATTTTTCATTTTTCTATCAAAAAATTTTCTAAAAATCAGATTTGTTGTGACTAGCTAACTCTCTAATAGTTGTTACTAATCTTTTCTTGTAGCGTGTGGCGGTTACTATTCGTGGGTTGAAGACAAACAC
Source organism: Sequoia sempervirens (assembly GCA_007258455.2). Lineage (NCBI taxonomy): Eukaryota > Viridiplantae > Streptophyta > Pinopsida > Cupressales > Cupressaceae > Sequoia > Sequoia sempervirens. The sequence continues at coordinate 81,579,221 of VDFB02000007.1, forward strand.
TAAACTACTAATGGATTGTCTTGTAGGTCCGATTGTCAAAGGCCAAACAACAAAGCAATGTGTTTGCATTTTTAGTAGTGTAACTCACATTTTATTTGGTGCAATTAAAACGAACCTATGTCTTTTTTGATTGATTGTGCTTGCAAGATGGTAGGTGAGTATGCTCTCACTTGGTGAAAACCTCGTGATCAGAAAACCAGACCCATCTTTATTTGTTAATTACCCTTCACGATTTGGTATATCGGAGTATCCTCTCCCCTTGCGCATTCGTGCGATCCTGGGTGTAAGAGAAACGGTTACTGACTGTAGAACTTGGGTCTGTTCTGGTGGGAAAAAGTACTCACCCCAGAACGAATTAGACCGGTAGCACCCTGACACCGAGGGACTTCCAGCCGGTATATAAAAGTGGGTTCTTGGGGAAAGCCCAAGAATCACGAGTGTAGTTCCGACGAGATGGATCCGAAAGGGGACTCTCGCCGCATGGATCATGCCCCACGAACGGAATGCCGGAATTAAACACCTCTTGTCTTAGTGTCCAACCATTCTATTGGCCGTTGCTTGGTATAGTGCAGGGTATAGTATCATGCTCGAAGACACTCACTACTGATCCCCTTGAGTAGAGATAGCAATTCTTGGGATGTCACTACCCAAAGAATCTGAATTTGGTGTGCTCGAATGACGTTAATGAGCCGTGGAGGGGAGCCAATGCAACCAAAATTCTAAGCTATCCACTCTCGAGAAGGAAAGGTGTTTATCACCAATCCAGGGTATAAAGGTGGGCTATACCAAGTATACAAACCCTTGGCCTATTGTCCTTTTAGGATTGTACTTATCTTATGTGTGTTTGTTTACACCCAAAACATTGTGCTTGTCAAGTGTTTTCTAGATTACTCAAACAATATACACAACATTCACAAATTTGGACAAAAACAGTCAACCTTGGACAACTCAAACTTTTCAACAAGACATTAGAAAACAATCTCAGTCCTCATTTTGAACTTAGACTTGGTATTGTCCATCATAGTCCTCATTTGGTATCTAGACTTGGCATTGGTCATTTTCCTTAGTCAACATTTTCATTGTCACCTTAGCATTTGGCATCCTTTCTTGACCAATTTTATCACCTTGCATTAGTCATTTCCCTTAGAAAAACATCATTATCACTCTACATTTAACATCATGACATCCACCACCTTGTCTTCCCTTCACCAAGATATGTATAGGCTTGCTAGTAAAATCGAATACGAATTACTCTGGAGAGGTCAATACCAAGAAGCCTCAGACTTTAGGAGACAATTTATCCAAGCCGAAAATCAATGTCCTTCGTACCAACAACCCATCAGTCCTAGTCCTCCGTCCATCTACCCTCACTACCAAAATTCACTTAACACAAATCCTGCCATTAATTCACAACAAATGTCTAGTTATCACCCTTATCCTAACTTTGACAAGGGAAGTCAATTGTCCACTAGTCCATTCCATGTCTCCCCATCATATGCTAGTCCTTCACCTATTAATCCCGTCCAAGTCTGCATCCCTTATCAATCATCTACCAACTCATGTCAAGTCCCCACATCATACCATACCGATCCGGTCCAAGTCTCCATGTCCTCTTTCAATCAACCTTATACCAATCCAGTCGAAGTCTCCATGTCATATCCTTGTCCTTCAACAGTTAATCCAGTCCAAGACTCCATGACATATCCAGTCCAAGACTCCATGTCCTATCTTTGTCCCTCACATGCTAGTCCAGTCCAAGTCCCCATGTCATACCCTTATCCTTCACATACTAGTCCAATGCAAGTACCCATGTCATATACTAGTCCTTCACATACTAGTCCAGTCCAAGTCCCCACATCCTATCCTAGTCCATCATTCATTAATCATTTTCAAGTCATCCCCTCACAAGCCACATCTAGTCATGAAAATTTTGTCATTGCTCAAAGTCAAATCCCATTGTCTAAACTTGAGGATACATGTCAAAATGAAAGCCCAAAGCATAACCTTATAATGTCACCCTCATGTCAAGAACAAGGTAGTCCATCCCATGACCCTATCTTAAACTCCATTCAGGGGGTCCTTCAAGACAATCATGACATCCAAAACACACCTATCCATGACAACCCCATCTTTGAACAAGACCCTACCATTGACCAAGAAGTCCAAATCCATGACAACCCCATCTTTGACCAAGACCCTATTGTTGACCAAGAAGTCCAAAACGATCCACTCCTTGACCTTTACGCCATTCATGATCAAACACTTTCCAATCCTATACAGGCTTCGACTATTGATAGTTTCCAAAATGAGACACTTGCCTCCATTACACACATAGACGATATTCCTCAAGCACAAGAGTATTCCAATATGGACATATTTGAAAATGATCAAGCTATAGCTAAATTTACAGGAATCTATAACACTGACCATCATGATGGCTTCGACATTGACTTGGAAGTACCAACAGAATCGTCTGAACCTGACATGTCACAAGATCAGGCCAAAGATATCAGTCAGGAATATGTCCAACATGACAATGAAGCTAAGACACTTTATCAACTAGGGTCATCTATCTTTGTCAAAGCAGGCTTTCTTGCAGATGAAAATATTACAAGTGACAGTATCCACATACCTAATGATGGGTTAGCATCTTGCTTTCAAAACAACAAATACCCCATCGCAAATAGAATCTTTCAAAGCATGCAATATCAAGGCAAAGGACTAGGCATACATGAGCAAGGCATTCTTGAACCAATACAGCTTCAGGAAAATTATAGACATCAAGGTCTTGGCTATTCCTTAGACAACAAATCAAACGATGTGGTACCTCCTCGATACTGGGGCAACCTTGTCAATACAAACATCAAAATGGAGTCCATGAGAAATCCTTGTCATAAGATTGCTACCAACACCCCCTCCACCCACACCATGAATCGTCATTCCATCATAAATAAACCTTCCCTTTGGAACCAACAAAAACAAAAGTCTTACAAGTCAAAAGATCAAAATCAAATGTCAAAGGCCATTGAATCAAACAAAAGGACAAGTGGACAAATGAAATTAAAATGGATCCCAAAGAAAGATGGATCAAACAAAGACACCAAGTCAAATACAAAATTCAATCACAATGTGGAGCCACAAGACAAGAGGACTCCCACATATAACACATGTCCACCTCCTTCAAAATGGTCATCAATCAAGACATATAAAAGTGTTGGTTCCAAACACCATCCCTCCAAAATCTGTCATCCACCATCCCAAGTTTGGAAAATAAAAAGTCATTCATCCAAATGTCCAAACAACCTTTCCACATCTACCATCATCTATCATAATCCTACATCTCGCCTAAAGTCCAAAAATCCCACGCCACAAATCCGTCACATCATGGCAGCAACTCTTTACCACAAGGACTCTCATGGCACTCTATTGCGATGTGCATATTTTGATAAGGCCAACTCTAGTATCAGAAAGGATCACAATGACATCGATCAGTTATACAAGTGCTTATCCTGACAAGACAACTCTTCAGCAGGACATTATTGGCATATCATGGCACCAATCTCTACATCGACACCGTCAATGGATTCAAATGTCGGTGGTTATCTAAAGCATCCGGCTATCCACAAAATCAGAAATACAAAAAAATTAAAAATTAAAAAATTGTCACCCCTGATGAAAACCCTGGCAAACAGCGCCTTGGTGACACCAAAAAATCAAAAAGTCAAGAAAAAAGTAAAGAGAAAAATTTCATCCAATGGTGAAAACCTAGCAAATAGGCACCTCGGATAAGTACCATGATGAAAACCTGGAAAACAAGGCCATGTGTAAAATAAATCGCCTATGTGGACTCTTACACTTGGGGCAAGTCGCTCATTTCCCATGCCTTCCTCATGACATTGACATCCATCTAAGCCCTATCATTTCCATCCATTTTCCCACCTACCTTGGTCTTGACATAAAATTGGCACACATAAATCATGCTTTGGGAAAACTCTTGACATGTCTATCCTTCGGTCATACACGATTCACGAAACATCATGTCAGCGACCATCATAGTCTTATTGTCCTTATATGAAAGTCCTTGAAAATCATATGACAATTCCATTAGTCTCATGTCTCCTGTCTTTTACTAAGGCCACCTCTTATCCTTTCATGCCTGTCACCTATCTTGGCTTTCCCTTGTCAAATGGTCTAAGGATAATCATCATCCCATCTAGTCCTAACCAAGTCATTCCAAATGCAACAAGTCTAATCCATACAAGCACATTATCTAAAACATTAGTTGACTATGTTCCTGGCCTGGCTGTAGACCACGATACTTTCATCACATTATCATCATCATCCTCACATTGTTTCGGGATGTGTCCTTCCCACGTCAAACAATGTTGTCATCACCTGTCAATTGGTATTCAACTTGAATAGGGGCACAATCATGTTTGTCCTTGGATTCTCATGTGTAGGCATCAATCATATTCATTTGTCACGATCCTCTTAAATGTCAAAATCCAAAAAAAAACATGGAAAAAAGTCCTGAATAAAGACAAAAACATCATAAAATGTCCTGAAAAAAAGAAACATCATAAAATGTCCTGAAAAAAGACAAAAACATCATAAAATGTCCTAAAGAAATACCAAAAACATCATAAAATTTCTTGAAGAAAGACCTAAAAATCATAAAACGTCCTGAAAAAAAACACAAAAACATCCAAATCAATGTCAAAATCCTAAAAATGGAGTCAAAATCAGTCATGTCAATCATTCCATGTCATTGTCGAACTACGTTGTCTCTGCGCATTTTCTACGTAGGCAAGGCCATCAGTCAATGAGTCCTCGAGACATTAGGTCAGTCCTTTTAGGTTTGTCAAAATAAAATCATAACGCAATCTTTGCTCATCAAGACAAAGTCATTGGTCGTGTCGAACTACGAGGTCTCTGAGTGCATGACGTAGGCAAGGCCATCTGTCGATGAGCCCCGAGGCCGCACTAGGTCAGTCTATTAGGGTTCATGGCATCACACTGGCACACATGTCAAAAAGTCTTCAAGACAACATGAATCTTTCCCAAACGAACAAAACTCATCATGACAATCATTATCACAGCAAGACAATCTCATCGGCACATATCATCATGACAATATCGACATATGGCCAACACAAGTCAAACTCAGTCAAAACAAGTCAAACTTAGTCAAAACAAGTCAAATTATCGCAACCAGTCAAACTATCAACTCTTGGTTACCTTTCAGATGGGTCCTTCTGAAGAAAAAACTGACATTGGTGCCTTAGGATGTGTCCTTCCTAAGCATCGTCTCTATCATTTGACATTTTCGAGGGATCCTTTCTGACACTTAAGGATCATTCCTTTCGACAACAACGTTCTTTCAGATGTGTCCTTCTGAAGAACAAAACTCTGACATTGGTGTTTTAGGATGTGTCCTTCCTAGACATCGACATTATTCAGGATGTGTCCTTCCTGAATATGGCAACCTTCGGCATTTGTCATCTTGGCATCATTTAAATTTACATTGACACATCAATGCACTCGGCATCCAGACACACTTGGCAAACACTTGGTTTTTTTTAGTTTTTATCATGATATTAGTTTTTCAGCGAGATCCCACTAAGCAGGATTTAGAGAAGCAGCGACGTATCATGTCAATTGACACGCATGACTACTAGTTTCTCAGCGAGGTCCTGATTTTGGGATTTAGAAAAACAACGACATATCATGGTAAGGACTCTTTCTTTTTGTATTTTGACAATCAGGCTACTAGTTTCTCAAGGATGTCTTCGAAACAGGATTTAGAGAAGCAGCGACGTTTCATGATTTGTCCTTGTCTTTTTTCTGCATGTGGTTGATTATGGCAAAAAGACTGGGGCAAGCTTGCTCCTAGTATGAGTCATGATCATCCTTGTCTGTGACTGTTTGTCTTACGTGATGGTACGACCTTGCACACCTTGCTTTATGTCATATCATGGTGTTTCTTGGCCATTACAATAGTTCACCCAATGATGATTAAGAGCAATAAATATTAAGGTCCTATGGCAATGTTTTGAAGGATTTGGTCTAGGAATTAACATGCATCTTCTTTAGTCTTGTCATCTTCTCTCACCCATCTCATATAAGCATTGCATTCACATCTTTTGCACTAACATTTCTTTGTCTCTTCATATTCTAGTCTTCTCATTAATTTCGAGAGCACACCCATGTTCTTGGAACCTGTCTTTCCTCTCGAGGGGGCATACCATAACCCTCCTCGTCATTCTTCCTCATCTTATTTTGCACTGGGGCATTTTTTGACTTATTTTCTTTGTCACAATGTGACAAGCAACATTATGACAAAGAGGGGCAAAATGTAGACTCCTAAAAATGACCTAGGCCTACAAGCTTCATTTTTATCACTTTCGTCCTAGCATAATTATGTCCTTGGTCCACATTCGACTATTGATTAAATAATTCATAATTATTTAATTAATTCATGTCATTTATTCTTCATGATTATTAAATAAATAAATTTTATTTATTTATTAAATACGTCATTAATTGTCTAAGTCTTCCTTAATTAAATAAATTTCTTAATTTATTTAATTTCCTTTGTCATATATTTCTTCTTGATTATTAAATAAATAAGTTTTATTTATTTATTTAATATGTCACTAAGCTGTCATAATTAAATGAATTCATTAATTTATTTAATTAATTAGTCTTATCTACTAAATTAAATAATTAAATTTAATTATTTAATTGCCAATTAATATTCTTCTCATTTTAAATAAATTAAATTATTTAAAATGTCATCTCAATCTTAACTGTCAGTCCTTTTTTATTATTATCTCTCAAAATCCATAATTTGAATTAATTTAATTCAAATTAGTAATTAATCTTCCAAAAATCAAGTAATCGAGCAGATTCTTGATTTTTCAAATCTTATCTTCAGTCTACATCTTATCTCTTTGATTTTTCGAATCTTGCAAATCAGGCAGTCTTATCTTCTTGATTTTTCGAAAATCTTTATTTTCTAATTAATTTCCTCATTTATTCTCCACCGTCGATCCAATTTTATTTTGACTGTTCGATTAAAGATTTTTCCCTAACCCTAATTAGGGATTCTTAGGTGTAATCTGGATCATTCATTTCATTGATTTATCTCGTCCGTTCGTTTGAAATGGCCTTTTCTATAAAATGCCATCTTCTTCTCATTTTTGGGGACACATTTGGCGTAATTACTATAGGCATTTATTTATTTACTCTCATGTTCATGGTCATAGGCAATCTTAGTATTTCAATTTTGGAATTATTTTAGACATAGGCATTGGTTTGTAGACATGGTCATTTAGGCATATCAAATCCTTCGAATCTTGTTGTAGGGCTTAGGCATTTTAGATTGCTCAAAAGACGAATCTGAGGGCAACATTATCCAGCAAGCAAGAAGGTATTACGAAAGGGAATCATGGAGGTATCAACAATCAAGTATAATTGTTCTTTTATTTACTTCCTTTGTGTTTCGTAAAATCTTTGGGTTTCATTTATTGTTTATTGTTTATTGCTAACTCTCCAAATCTGAAGAAATCCCCTGATTACAAGCACCACTCAACATGCTCCTAGCTTTTTCCATCAAGGTTCAGTTTATTCTTTCTACTATGCAATTTTGTTGGGGAGTATGAGGAGTAGTATTCTATTTAACAATACTTGCATTCTTATAGAACTCATCAAATTTCCTAGAATAATATTCATCCCCATTGTCATGTCTCAACACTTTTATCTTATAATCTGATTTTCTTCTCAACTAAGGCCTCAAATTACTTAAACTTAGTGAAAACTTGTATTTAGAATGCATAAAATAAATCCATGTGTATCTTGAGACATCATGAATGAAAGATACATAATACCAAGTTTTACCCAAAGAGTCAACATCCACTAGTCCACATACATCTAAATGAATGATCTTTAATAATCTATTTGCCTTATTAGTTCCATTGGGAAATGAAGATCTATTATGTTTACCAAAAACACAATACTCATAGAGATCATTTTTTCCAACATAATAATTCGAAATACCATCAACCAAATTTTGATTAAGAATGGTCTTAAGACCTTTTCAACTAATGTGACTCAATCTATGGCACCACAATATAAATGCATTTTCAGTACTAGTTACATTGGAAGAGTAACATAAAGTAGATACATTTAGCCTAACCAAATGATGTATCCAAGATCCTTTAGCTATCACCAAACTCCCTCTTACCAACCTCCAACTAGACTTGTCAAATGTCACATGCATTCCAAAATCATTTAACTTGGATACTGAAAGTAAATTTCTAGCAAGTCCTAGAATATGCAAAACATCATCAAGAGATTTAATCCTCCCATCATTGAAACACAACTTTACCTTTACCTTACCAAAAGTCTTCTTAGTGTTGTTGTCACCAAGGAAAACATATCCCCCATCATATGCTTTGTAAATAGTAAACCACTCATTGTGAGGAGTAATGTGGTAGGAGCGACCTAAATCAATAAGCCAAGAATCATTACTAATAGAGTTAACTGAAATAAACAAAGCATTAGAATCATCATTAGAGGAATTTTCCATGGAGGAATCAACATTTTTTTTCTTTTTTTTACACTCCTTCACATGCCCTCTTTTCCCACAATTCCAACACTTCACTCTACTCTTCCCATGGGCCTTAGAACATCCTTTATATTTATCCCTATTTTTATCCCCTTTAGGCCCTTTCTCTTTGAAACTTCCTCACACATGTAATGCATATTGGGAGCCAACATTCATAGAATTTCTCCTCATCTCATCTAATAAAAGTATGGAAATTATGTTGTCCATCTTTGGCTCTGCATTGCCACTACTTATAGAAACAATTAGATTTTCCCAAGATTCAAGTAAAGAACATAGAAACAAGATGAATTTATCTCCATCTTATAATTTAACATCTGCTAATGCAAGCTAACTTATAATCATATTAAAAGAATTTAAATTGTCTGGAATAGAATCACCATCTTTTATTTTGATGAATATAAGTATATTTTGAGATATAACTTGTTATACAAACTTTTAGTTTAGTAAATATCACATATCCTCTCGCACAACTTGTATGTGGTGTCTTTTATACAAACATTCAAATGGAAAAAATCTGTGAGACACAATTGTATGGTTCCTCATGCCTTGTCTAATTTTTCTAATCTTCATTAAACATTGCAACTAGTTTACTCTCTTGTGAAATTGACAACCACTGATCTTTCTCTTCAAGGAGATCCTCCATCTTCAGTTTCCATATCTCGTAGCACGTACCATTGAATTTATCAATATATTGGTGAGAGGTACAAGCCATGGTAAAAAATCTTCTTCACTCACAAATATGTAATATACCACAAGACAAAATCTCCCACTACATCCAAAAAACCTTCACACTTAAGAGAAAGGTGTCCCCTTCTCAACAAAATTGTTAGCTCTGATACTAAATGTTGAAAACAAGGTGAAGAAAAGCTACAATATGAACTTATGCAAGTAAAATCGGATCTAAAACTTATATTTCTAAATCAGATTTAAACATGTGATTACAAAATACATCACAATACAAAAATCAACAAACAAAATATGACGCTAGATTTACGTGGAGAAACCCTTTCGAGAAAAAACTCCGCATGAGAAAAGAGGGAAATTATATTATTAATATTTGAATGAGATTACACAATAATACACTTCACTACTAATCTTTGATCAACCTGAAAACACCTTGTTACCTACAAGAACTCAACATGAAATAACCATCTCATGGCTCCAATTTATATAAATTATGGGAGGTAAAACCACGAATGGTAAACCAAAAAAAGAGGTTAAAAACTACCTATAAAAACCAATTTCCCTCTTCATGAACATTCAAAAGACATGATAAGATATTAAATATAATTACAAGAATCCCATATGGGCACCTAGCCCATAGACTATCCAACTCCTGACTTTCTGGATGCTCTGATGACCTTTATGCTCCCCAATGGAACACCAGTTAACACCTTTTCTTCTCTAGTATTGGGTGCCCAATCCAAGACCTTTCAAATTCCATTATGGATTCATATTAAAGATTTCTTATCCAATTTTGATGTGTAACCTCCGCCAAAATAAAATCTTATTTTTAAAATATAATTACAACATGCCAAAATTTAATGTTTTTCTCTCATGTCCCCTAAAACACATTCGAAGGAATGTGGAGACTTACAAATGACATAGGATTATAAGGTTAATGTCACCTTATCCTAAAAATACCTAAATTGAAAAAAATCCATAAATTTATATGTATGAGGCTATTCAACCTTAGTTCTAGTGTTGGCCAATTTTTCAGACGTTCTTTTGTTGGAATGTTTTTCCTCCGTCCCTCAACTACCTATCCTTTTTGGATTTATCTAAGGTATTTATATCCTTCATTTTTTTAGGTATTTTTGGTCACAAGTCTCCCTTTCTCCTAAAATTTCACTCTATATTATTTTTTCAAACTTTTGAAAATTTGTGTTCTAGCATACCTTCTCTTCTATCTATAATTATATCCCCTACACGTTGAATTATTGGGTCATAACATCCATTTCCCTTTTAGAAAACTCAATATTCTCATTAACACCTTATATTAAGGTAGGTACTATTGTGAATCCTTAACACTCAAATAATGATCCTAAATTCTTACTATTTCCTCACTTGACTTACCTTTCTTTTGAGTCCACTCCATTAGTGTGTGATCTTCCAAATTCATAATTCTTGATAAATAGTAGAGGTTAAAAAAATTTCTTATCCATCTAGTTTGGTTTATTGATATGGCATATCCCTAAAACCTAATCCCTGATAGTATTGGTTATGTCAAATCTCCATTCCTCAAGTCCTGATTTTAGACCTTTGAGTTTCCTCATCCTAAATTAATCTTAATTGGAGCTCATTCCCTTGGCATCTCAAGATCCTAAACACCTATTTCTCATACCTCCACGCTTACATTTCTTTATCTCCTTTATATTTTTAGGACTTTTCATACCTATCTTCTTAGCATCCCTACTCCTCCTTTTCGTTTTGTGACCTTCAAAGCTTTTCATACATACTTCCCTCTTTTATTTGGTATCTTAATACCATGATTGCTAAAACCATATGATATTTTGGCATTGAAACTCTCAAATTTCTACCATTTCAATATTATTTTTTACCTACTTTTAAACACATACAATAAATCCATTAATGTGCTCCTTGGGATGTAATATGACTAGTGAATATCTTTAAATTCTTTCAAGTACTTGTGGACCCTATGAGGGATCGGGTCTATTCATATTTCACATATGTATTGAAGAAAATGAATGATTTTGATGCTTGAGCCAATATTGGTGTGATGTAAGTAGCTTGGATACCATATTTGTTATAGTGACATCATTTGACCATGCTTGGGGGTTGAGAATGTAATAGAATATTTTTGATAAAAAGAGAGGATAGTTCCATTTGAAAGAGGGAAGGGAATGTAAAAACTATGGCTAATCAAGAGAGGGAAATTTATTCCTTTACCCATGTAAATAGTGGGTAAAGACTTGTAACATAGCATGGAACTTTTATCATTTGTGAGTAAAGATTGTGTCTTGTACCAATATTCTCTATATACACCATTTGAGCTTAATGAATATATTTATGAATGCAGTATGCTACTATCTATGCATGTGATATGATGATGATTTGATTTATTGTGTTTATTTATAAATATGATCACAAAATGTATATTTTATTTAGAGTCTTGCACAAGTTATGTCATGTATCAAGGTAAAATGAGCAATGGAATAGGGTGTAAATATTATGTTTGTAGGGGATGCTTCTATTTTATCATTTTTTTTATTATAGATCATGGAATTCTTCTCTTTATTTTTCCACTTTCTTTATATCTCTCTTCCTTTCCTCTCCCTCTTCTCCTCTTACATTTTTTTGTATGAGTTAGTTAGGGTGGGAATAGATTAGTTTATCCCTCAAATTATGCTTCACAAAAATCTACACCCAACTACACTTGGAACATTACCAAACCCATAGTTATAACATATTATATGTGACTATGTGATTCTTTTAAGGTGAATATTTAGTAGCCTTGAGACCTTGGGGGATTGTTAAATCCCCTTGCAAGAGAGGAACAAAATCCTTTGATTCTTGATAATCGATATCATGTCATTTTGTGATAATATTTTGGTGGTAGGAGGGAATGATCTACTTATTGTAGAAATATTTGTGTATATAATTTGGGTATCTATGAGATATCTTTGAATGGATACAATAAACTTGGATTATCTTATTTATCCACACTAGATAGAATGATTCCAAATATGTGAATATATGTAAAGATTTGATAAATAGGTACCTTTCTAAAAATATATTTCTTACCATTTATTTATCCACATGACATAGAGCTCATTGTTGCATTTCATTTTCATGTAGGTGTTCCATATGATTCCAAGTATTCATGGATTCAATTGGAGAGTCGATTTTAAGACAATGCTATCAAAATTTGGGTCCACAAGAAGCATTACTTCAGTTTTTAGCAATTAGGAGATAACACATGAATTTATTTCACATGATGTATCAAAGGATTGACCTATATTCTAGGTTAATGGATGATTGAATCTCTAGTTTTTATTTACTATTAGATCAATGAATTTATTAAATCACTCATGCTAGAATAATTTAGGTATGATTGTACAAAAAATAAAAATAATCAAGTAAGTCATAACATGTAATGTCTTGTAATTTTTCAACAAACACCACAATACATCAACAAGCATAAGCTTTTTTTTTTTAATTTAGTTAACTACCATAGTTCATACCCACTAAATTTATAATCAACCCCTACAAAAAATCATATTTATCATTTGCAAGCTCAATGTTTGGGTCAAAATCATTAGAATTTATCCTTTTCATGTGAATGATCTATCTTATAACAGTCCTTAAATAATTATAAAATAAATTTTCAAACAAAAAACATCAATATATTCACCTAATATGGATGATTCCTTAGATAGAAGGGGTAAAAATTAGGAACAAGAAATTTTTTTTGCTTAGTTATGAAGAGAAACAACATGCCAATAGGTATATTTTCTATTAATCATGTCATGGGGCCCAACCAACTACACCAAAATATCAAGGTGGGAAACTAAATGCTAGGAGAGTACTCATTGTTAAAAGGCACAAGACAATTAAGAGGGGGGGTGAATCAGTTGTCATGAAATTCAAACTTAAAACTTCAACACTTATCAATTCCACAACCACACTATTCTATTATTAAGTATGAGCATGAAACACAAATAACAGAAAGTAAATCAACACAATGAACACCAAATTTTTACATGGAAAATCCAATGAGGGAAAAACCATGGTGAGGATTAACTCATAATATAAAGAGAGTATAAAAACGAATATAGAGGCTCACTACCAAGGGCTCATTGTCCAAATATAAAGGCTCACTGCCTATAGAAAGGACTCACTATCCAACAGGGAGTCTCACTACCTACTGATACAAAAGAGAAAAAAAGATCCACCACAAAAATTAACACACATCCATAGTCTTGATCAAAAGATTGTAGAGACCTTTAGCACTTCCTTCAGGAATCTAACACAATGAAGAACTACTACCTCAACTCACTTTCACACACTTCTATTATTTTGATTTGTGTCTTACTTCATCACTTTGCATCACACCTTCAAATATTTTCAATCTGACATGCATTTATACCATCTTCAACCTTAGAAACTTTCTACAAGGTCATCCACATAAACTTTATTTCATAAATTCAAATTAGGTCAGCAAATCAACATTCCCATGGTGGAAAAGAATGAGAGTGGACCAATAAAACATTCAACATTAACACACTTCCCAATAATAAAATGACTCATGAACGACACAACATGCTTCATTATACATGAGAACACATCTCAGATTCCTTTAGATACATCCACATCAAGTGCCATAGACTTCAAACACTGAACTTCTTCGAACAGTCTATCCAGACTATGCAGACACATATAGCAATTTTGAAACTTGACTTCCAAATCACCAAACCACATGCATCTTTTCCAAAATCAAAAGAACACCACTATAAGAAATGCCAGATCCACAAGATCTAAGATAGAACAATGGAAGACTATGGAGCAGAAATATTTCTCCCAGTCCACAAAAGACCAACTCTGCCAAAACAATTCACACACCGGTGAACGTAACTTTCATGTCCCATCAAACTAGAAGCTAACTTAGGAGATATTACCATAAGATCACCATTATCAAACCTTCAAATCTGCACAAGCATAAGATCAACATAGGAGAAATGTAGAGCACATACCAGAGCACATTCTGAACACATTCATAACTCTGACTTCTCTTCTTTATTAATTTTCTCAAAAGCACTTGGAAACTCATCATTTTAGGACATCTACAATGTCATGTAGATAGCTACATGTACTCACAACATCTCAACAATATCTCAACTATACATATACAATCTACAACATATTGAACTGTGTTGACATCAACGACAACATTAATGACAACACCACCAAACTTTCTCATACTTGCAACAATATCCCCTTTTTTTATTGATGGCAACACATGATGTGAAAAACCATCAAAGACAACATCTTACACAATATTCCGGGAGAACACTTTTTCTTCTTTTGCAAGTCTTTTTTACATGACTTTCTCTCCCCCTTTCACATCAATGGAAAAGATCAAATAATCTAATCACTCCCCTTTAGGAGTGCACCAATCCAACTCATATTGCAACAATGACAACCTCTTCTACTCCACCTGCAGAGTAGACCCATTCATCAGTCCAGATAAATGAATAATCTATGAATTCACTAGAATAATGCACCTTCATGTGCACCTATTTTGGAGGGCCAATGACCCCCAACCTCTCCCTAAGATGCTCAAAAGTATCCTTTGGAAGAGCCTTAGTAAATATAGATACAATTTGTTCCTTTGTTGTCACATACTCCAATCTGTCTTCATTCTCCAACACTTTTTCTCTCAAGAAATGATATTTGATAGATATGCATTTTTTTCTTGAATGCATAACCGGATTCTTTGAAATGTTTATAGCACTTGTGTTGTCACAGAAAATAGGAATAGGCTCATCACATATTACTCCAATGTCTTTTAGTTTTCTTCATCCACAAAACCTATGTGCAACAGGATGCCACAACAATATATTCTACCTCTGCAGTGGATAAAGAAACCGAGTCTTGTTTCTTACTCAACCAAGAAACTAGTCTACCACCAAGAAAGAAATCACCACCACTGGTACTATTCTAGTCATCCACACAACCATCCCAATTTGTATCGGTATAAGCACTCAAGGTGAAATCAACACCCTTAGGATACCATAAGCCACAATCCAGTGTACCTTTAAGATATCTAAATATCATCTTTATAGCTATAACATATGCCTCTTTAGGATCTGCTTGAAATCTGACAACTAGACATATTGCATGCATAATATCTGGTCTAGTAGAAATAAGATACAATAGTCTACCAATCATAGATATGTATTTACTCTGATCAGTTTTAGTAGATTCATCGTCTTTGCTCAGCTTCCATTCGGTTACCATAGGAGTACTAATCGGTTTGGAGTCATCCATTCCAAACTTCTTCAACAACTCTTTTACATACTTAGATTGTGAAATTAATATCCCTTTATCAATTTGATTCACTTGAAGACCAAGAAATAAATTCAACTCACCAATCATGGACATCTCAAATTCTTTTTGCATTTCTTCAGCAAATCTTTAACACATGCCTTCACTTCCACCAAAGATGATATCATCAACATATACAACTACTATCAACATATTGTTACCTTGTACTTTGAAGTAAAGATTATTGTCAATAGAGCCTTTGTTGAACCCTTTCTTGGTCAGGTATCTATCCAATCTTGCATACCAAGCTTTGGGAGCTTGCTTCAGTCCATATAATGCCTTCTTCAACTTACAAACCATGTTTGGTTTGTCAGATAACTGAAACCCTTCAGGTTGTTCCATGTATACTTCTTCCTCCAATTCACCATTCAAAAGTGCTAACTTGACATCCATCTAATATACTTTGAAATCCTTGTGGGTAGAAAATGCCAAAAACATTCTAATAGATTCTATTCTAGCCACAGGGGAATTTTTTTTTCAAAGTATATACCTTCAACTTGTGAATATCCCTTGCATACAAGTCTTTCTTTATTCCTTACAACTTCTCCAGTTTCATTCAACTTATTCCAGAACACCCAATTTGAACCAATTGCATTCTTATTCATAGGTCTAGGAACTAATTCCCATGTTTGATTCTTTTCTATTTGCTACAAGTCTTCTTTTATAGCTTTCATCCAACTCTCATCTTCACATGCTTCACTCACAAACTTAGGTTCAATTTTAGAGAGTAAACACAAATTTACCTTAGCTACTACTTTACTTCTTGTCTTCACACCTTCACTCTTATCCCTGATTTTATGTTCCTTTGGATGATTCTTTTGTACATACTTAGGAGTCTTGAGAATAGGTTCTGGTTCATTCTCTTCTTCTTCTCTAATCTATTATTCTTTCTCTTCTTCTTCCTTCTCCTTATTCTCCTTAGGTACTTGTCCATAGATAGGATCATCAAGTTTAACTTCACTTATCTCAATGGGTCTATGCATGTCTTCATCTACTTTCACATTAGCACTTTCAACAATATTCCTCTATCTTTTATTGAAGCATCTATATGCTTTTCTATTAGTAGAGTACCCAAGAAAAATTCCTTCATCACATCTAGCATCAAACTTTCCAAGATTTTCATCTTCTCTTTTAATGTAGCATTTGCTTCCAAATACCTTGAAGTACTTCACAGTAGGATTCTTACCAGTCCATAACTCAAAAGGAGTCTTTTTTTTGTTGCCTCTAATCTAAACTTTATTAACATAAACAGTAGTGTGTATTGTCTCTCCCCAGTACACATCCAGTACATTTGATTCTTTCATCATGGTTCTTGCACCTTACTATACTGTCCTATTTTTCCTCTCAACTACCCCATTCTGTTGAGGGGTTCTCAGGGGAAAAAACTGTCTCTTTATGCCATGTTGTTCACAAAATGTATTAAACTCACTAGAAGTGAATTCTCCACCTCTGTCAGATCTCAAACATTTGATTTTTTAAATTTACTTTATTTTCCACTCTTGCTTTGAACACTTTAAACCTATCCAAAGCCTGAGTCTTTTCTCTAAGAAAAGCAACCCATGTCATTCAAGAATAATCATCAATAAGGAGCATAAAATACTTGTCACCGTTTAGGCTTCCTATTCTAGTCGAACCATAGAGGTCAGTGTGAACTAACTCTAGCATTCTGGTAGTAGAGTGCTCTTTTCCCTTAAAGCTGCATCTTGTCTGTTTCCCCAATTGAAAAATTCTGAAAATAGTATTAGCAGGCCTTGTGATTCTAGGTAGACCCCGGACAATATCTTTTGAACTGATTTTGACTAGATTATCAAAATTTACATGTCCCATTCTTTGGTGCCATAACCAACTTTCACTAACTTGAGATACAAGGCATTTACCATCAAGTTTATTAAGTTGATAGATGTTTCCATGAGTTCTCCTTCTAGCAACAACCATATCTCCATTTCTAGATCATTTTTTTGATTTCACAGGTATTATTTTGAAACACAAGTTTAAAACCATTGCTACACATCTATTCAACACTCAAAAGGTTATGCCTCAAACCCTTCACATAATATACATCATCAGTGTTGTGTACTCCATCAAAACTAATTGAATCTTTCCCACAAATCTTAGCTCCCGAATCATCACCAAACATGACTAAACCGCCATCATACTTTTCAAGTTTAGTGAACTTACTCTTATCTCTGGCCATGTGATTAGAACATCCACTGTCAATCACCTAGTAGTCTTCATCTTGTCTTGCATAAAAGGTGGTGACCAAAGTACCTTCCATCTTATTCTTTTTGTTCTCTGGAGCTTTGTTGCTTGCACATTTTCTAGGGTTAGCATATTAAAATTTGTTTTCCAAAGCTAAAAACAAGCATTCACAATCATCAACCACATTTTCATATTCATCATCAGAGATTCTGACTTCTTCTTTAACATAATATAGCTTCTTGTATTTCTTATGCTTTCTATCCTTATCTTTATAATCCTTGTTCTTCTTATGTACAACTCTATCCAGACATCTTGAAGCATAATGACCAATATTACCACAACTAAAACATTTAAAGGGAAACATACCTTTATACTTTCTGGTACCTTTCTCCAACTTCCTGGTGAAATTCACTTCCAACTCATCAAAACCATCACTCTCTGGATCATCTTGAATTTTCATTGCCTTAAATGTTGTCTCTATATTTTCTTCTTCCCTATCTTCTTTCTTCAACTTTCTAATCTCAAATGCTTGCAAGGTGTTGAATAACGGTTCTTTAGTATGCTTCTTAGGATCATACATTTCTTCAATAACTGAGATCTTATCACTGTAGAAATTTGGTAGGGTAATCAAGATCTTCTCAATAATATCTTCATCGGTCAGCTTTCCCCCTTGATTCTTAACTTCATTTTTTTCATCTCAACCCTCTAGAAATAGCTTGTAAACTCTTCACCTTCTTCCATTCTTAGATTCTCATATCTGTGCTTTGCCGCTAGCTTCTTCATCTACTTTACTCTTTCATTTCCTTCATATAGATCTTCCAACTTTTTCCAGACATCATAAGTAATATCCAAAGAAAGAACCTTAGTTCGCTTAGTTTTAGATAAAGCACTATAAATATAATACCTTGATTTCTCATTCTCCTCATAAGTAGAAACCTCATCTATAGTAGAAGGACCACTTGCTAGAGCAATATACTTTGTCTCAATAGCCTTCCAGGTCTTGTAACCAAGAGAAACAATATATCCTCTCATCTGCACTTTCTAATCATTGTAATCAGATCCATCGAACATAGGGATTGCCAACTTATGTGCCATCAAATATTCCTTAAGTGGTTAAGCTCTACACCAAGGAACCAATGCTATGATACCAATTGTTAAAAGGTGCAGGACAATTGAGAGGGGGGTGATTAGTTGTCATAAAATTCAAACTTAAAACTTCAACACTTATCAATTCCACAACCACACTATTCTATTAAATTAAGTATGAGCATGAAACATAAATAACATAAAGTACAAATCAACACAATGAACACCAAATTTTTACGTGGAAAAACCAATGAGGGAAAAACCATGGTGAGGATTAACTCACAATTTAAAAAGATTATAAAACCAAATACATAGGCTCACTACCAAGGGCTCACTACCCAGAAGAGGACTCACTTTCGAAATACAAAGGCTCATTTCCCATAGAAAGGAATCATTTTCCAACAAGGAGGCTCACTTCCTACTGATACAAAAGAGAACAAAAGATCCTCCACAACAATTAACACACATCCACAACCTTGATCAGAAGATTATAGAGACCTTTAGCTCACTGCCTTCAGGAATCTAACACAATGAAGAACTATTGCCTCAACTCACTTTCACACACTTTTGTTCCTTTTATTTGTGGCTTACTTCATCACTTTGGCATCACACCTTCAAATATTCACAATATAACTTGCATTTATACCATCTTCAACCTTAGAAACTTTCTCCAAGGTCAACCACAAACTTTATTTCATAAATTCAAATTAGGTCAACCACAAACTTTATTTCATAAATTCAAATTAGGTCAACAACTCAACATTATCGCGATGGAAAAGAATGAGATTGGACCAATAAAACATTTATCCAAGACCAAAATATCATGTCTTAGATCAACCACACACTTCCTTAATTAAATTTAATTCTTCAAATGAAGTGTAAACACTAGGTCAGCCAAACCTAATGAAAAAAAAATGAACATTGATGTACATACTTCACAACAAGAAAATGACTCACAGATGACACAACATGCTTCATTATGCATGATAACACATCTCAGATTCCTTCATATACATCCGTAACAAGTGCCACATTCTTAAAACACTGAACTTCTTCCATCAATCCATCTAGACTGTGCAGACACATAGAAATTCTGAAACTTGACTTCCATATCGCCAAACCACATGCATCTATTCCAGAACTAAGAGAACACCACTATAAGACATATGCCAAATCCAAAATAGCTAAGATAGAATAGTGGAGGACTGCGGAGCAGAAACATTTCCCCCAGTCCACAGAAGACCAACTCTACCAAAATAGTTCACACATCGGTGAACATAACTTTCAAGTCCCATCAAACCAGAAGCTAAAAATCAAGAGATATTACCATAAGATCACCATTAGAAAACCCTCAAATCCACACAAGCATAGGATCAACACAAGAGAAATGCAGAGCACATTCTAAACACATTAATAACTCTAGCTTCTCTTCTTTATTAATTTTATCAAAAGCACTTGGAAACTCGTCAGTTTAGCACATCTGCAACATCATGAAGATAGCTCCATGTACTCACAACATCTTAGCAACATCTCAACTATACATGTATAATCTGCAATATACTAAACTATGTTGACATCAATGACAACACCACCAAACTTTCTCATACTTTCAACACTCATTTCATTTCTTAACTCTGTCGATCCTTCTAAGATATAGAGAGATTATGTGATTTCATGAGACCTTGGAATGTTCTACATATACCTACAAGTAGATGTATATTCCTTCCATAACAAATTCTCAATTTTTTTCAACTTGAGACCATTTGACCATACAAGTTGTAGCACCAAAAAATTTCACCCTTGATAATTCCACACTAGGTTTAGCTCTCCTATGTACTTGAACCTAATTATGCATTTAATTCTAGTCCTATAAATATCTTCAAAAAATAAAACAATGGGAATGAAAATAATCATTTAATATTTGCCATGATGTTTAAGGCCTTGAAAAGGATGGGTCTAGAATAGGGTTCCCCACATGCTTGTCCAACCATTTTTGACTCCATTTTGGATATGTCGGTGTCAATATTTTATTATTTGAATTTTCAATTTCATTTGTAGGCTATCGACATTTGATTTTAGGAAATTAATAGAACTGTATATAAATACTAGTCATTTTCATAATTTTAAATCCCAAGCAAACCTATTGAATCCTAGCACTTTCATTGAGAAATTTTGAGCAATCAAGAGTAATCTAGAGTAGAATTATCAAGATTATTATAGAATCTATTTCAATCAAGTATCATGTCAATCATTTATCATGTTTTTATGTAAGTTTGTTCATGTTTTGTGTTCATTTGTTTTGTGAGTACTAACATTTGCAAGACTTCAAATCAAACAACAATTTATCCTTAAATGTGATCAGTACATGACTTCAATCCATCATGGAATGAAAATCTAAAGATCTAAAGAAAATTGGAGGAACATTGAGGTCTAATTTCTCTTTCATGCATTTAAGCCCTATAAGTTTTCAAGTCAAGGAAAATGGATTTCAAAACTAATAGATGAAATTATGACAGTGACCTTAGGAGAATAGGACTTGCAAACCAAGAGCTACAAAAGAATTAAATTAGATCTTTAATAGAAATAAGCTAGCCTAGGGTGCTCCACGCCCCTGCCCAATCATTTAAGCCTGAATTTTATATGTCAGGTTCTTCTGAGTTTTTCCTTTGCATTTCTAGAATATGTTTCCTTTCTATTCTAAATTTCTTAGAAATCATCACATTTTGTTGTATTTTCATAGTTAACCTAGGAATAACATTACATCGCATAATTTTTTCAATTAAAAATTAATTAATCATCATCACACACAAAATAGGGATTAAAACCCTAATCCACCATTTCGACTCTACAATTGAGGTTCTTAGCCAAGTGTATATTGAGATCACATTTAATCCCTAATGTCCCTAATTGGGAGAAGTGTGATTTAAGACTTAGATCAATTTTTCTAATCAAACACAAGTAAGGAACTCATTCTTGAAATTTTCCTTATTTACTCAGGTAGTGAATTGCAGCAATAGCCATATTTGCCATTCTTTGCCTCATGGGGATAAATCAAATATGCTAACATGTCAGTGTTAGTGCGTGAATACTAGGTTAGGGAAATTTTCTTCCCTAGGACTCTCGATCCTTCCAAGCTACAAGGTTTCAACAAAGTCTCTTAAGAGACTTGAGAGGAAAAAATACCAAAATTTGATGGAGTAATTCTAAGAGTTTATGGGCCTATGAATGTTCCATCTAGACTTGCAAGAGAATTTCAGATCTCTACACAATAAACTCTCATTTTTATCAACTCAAAATCATTTGACCATGCAAATAAGGAATACATTCTTACAAAAATCCTCATTTGGGAGAAATGTAAATGCTTCATTAGCCATATTTCCTATTCTTCACAATGTGGATCCAATGTGACCATAAAAACATTGAGGTAGGTGGGTGAATTCTAGGGGAGGAATTATTTCATGCCCCAAGTCTCTATATCCTTTATTTTCTATAGAGTTTTTCCAAAGTCTCTTAATAGACTTAATAGAAAATAAATACCAAACTTTGATGGAGTAGTTATCAAAGTTTTTAGGTCCTAGGAATGTTTTTTCTAAACCTATAGTTTGATATGATGTCCATACATAATAAACTCTCTCAATTTTTGTCAACTCAAAATCATTTGACTGTGCAAACAAGGAATTAATTATTGTAAAATACCTCACTTATGAGCAATGTAAATGTATCAATAACCATATTTTTAATTATTTACATCATGGTGATAAATTGAATATTCCAATATATTGGGTGGGAAACTAAATAATAGGGGAGGCCCCATTTCATTACAGAAGTCTCTTGATCTGTGTAGGCTAGATAGAGTTTTAACAAAGTCTCTTGAGAGGCTTAAAAGAAAAGAAAATTACCAAAAATTGATGAAGAATTTGTTAGAGTTTGCAGTGCCTATAAATTCCCTATCTAGACCTACAAATAGATGTGGGATCCATCCATAATAACCTCTCTCATTTTATTATTGTGCCAACAATAAATGTATTCCTACAAAATGCCTCATTTGAGAGCAATGTAAATGTTCCAAAAACCATATTTTTGTTCTTCATGTTGTGGAATGGACTGACTATGTTAAAATTTTGGGGTGGGCAGATGAACTCCTATGGTGGCCTTATTTTTTTTGTAGGTCTCTTGATCCTTTTAAACTATAGGGTTCTAGTAAAGTGGCTCTTAAGAGACGTGAGAATAAAAAATGTCAAACTTTGATGAAGTAGTTATCAGAGTTTTGGGGACCTAGGAATATTCTATCTAAACCTACAAGTGGATGTGGGGTCTATTCACAAAAAACTCTCTTATTTTTTTCAAGTAAAATTCATTTTACCATGCTAATAATGAATGCATTCTTATAAATGACCCATTAAGAGTAGTGTAAATGTGTTAATAGGCATATTTTTCTTTTGTATCTCATGGGACCAAACTAACTACACCAACACATTAAGGTAGGCCAGTGAATTATAGTGGAGGATTGGGTTCAGTCCCTAGGTCTTTCAATCCTTCTAGGATAAAATATACTAAGATGGTCTTTTAAGAGAATTAAGAGAAAAAGTTGCAAAAAAATATTTTTTTATTATTCCAATTTGTGACTCGTATGATTTTCTAATTTGCACCTACATGTTTATGTTGAGTCCCTCTAAAATACCCTATCTCATTTTTTCAACTCCAAACTATATTATTGTGTCAATAATGAATTTATTCTTCATAATGTCTCATTTAAGAGTAGTGTAAAGGTTACAAAAGGAATACTTTTTCTACTCCATCTTGTGGGAACAAACCAACTATATCAACATATCAAAGTGGGATATTAAATTCTAGTGGAGGCCTTGGTTCACTTTGCAACTATCCCAATTTATCTAGGATAAACTATGCATAGATAGTCTCTTAAGAGCCTTAAGAGCAAAAATTTCCCAAAGTTGTGTTTTCTAGTTCTCTCAATTTGTAGCACCTAGAAATGTCTTGTTTGCACCTACAAGTGGATGTCAAAACTCTCTATAATTATTCTTTATTATTTTTTTCAACTCTAGACCATTTCACCATACCAATAGTAAATGAATTCTTACAAAATGTCTTATTGTAGAGCAACATAAAACCTCCAATAGGAATATTTTTATTTTACACATCATTTGACCAAACTGACTATGCCAACACATTCAAGTGGGTTGGTGAATGCTAGATGAGGCATTGGTTTTTCCCTAGGTCTCATAATTGTTCTAGGATATATTGCACTAATACAATCTCTTAAGATCCTAATGATAATAATAAAAGTGCCATGAAACTTGAGAGGACAACAATTAACCCTTGATGTTATCATGACCATTATTTACCCAATGCACATATGAATTGAAAAATTCCTTGAGATGGCTCATTAAAATCCTATATAATTCTTGGAGATTTATGAAATAAAATAAACAATATACCTATGGAGTCATGAACCAAATAAGGTTGTCATAGTGGGTGAAATAAGACTATTTGTTGACAACCCATTTTGTCGTGTCTCACTTAATGTTGATTTTCTCTTTTGGTTTGTTATTTTCCTTGACTTTACCATTATTGATAACCTATTTGAGGAATTATAAATGGGAAATCTTGAGTGATTTTGTTCCTTTGGCTATTGTATCTAGCTCCCATGTTTGTTATTTAGTTAAAACCCCAAGTTACAAAACCCAAAATTAATTATGTATTCATTTTTTCAAGTCATTGGGATTTGGATGTTCCCCCTACCACCATGCCTTCTCTATTAGCCCCAACTCCTCACTCATACCCTTGTAAAATTGGCTAAGTGTTGATTTTTTTGGTTTTTTGGGTCATTAGGGTTTACCTTCTATGCATACCATTTTAATTTCCCCTCACTAAGTCTTCATGATACTCAAAGTATGAATCCTAAAATTCATAAGTGTTCCTCTTATCAGACTTTTGGTTGTTAGTGAATCCCTTTTTCTTATGCCTTCCCATCTTCTTTTTGTTTTTTTGACTCAGAGAATGAAGTTTTAACATTTCTCTTACTTGTCTTCCTATTCCAAGGTTCCCCAATTCCTTGATCCCTAAATTCTAAGTCTCTAAATAACTAAGTATTAATCCATCATACTTTCATATTGTAGGTGTCTTCCATACCTCAATCCCTTTTTTGGAATGCTTCCCTTTACCTTTCCAATGACCAAATCTTTCCCTTTGTAAATCTCCTAAGTCTTAACCCGTGGGGATTTTGAGGATCTCATTCCCTCAACGCCTCTTTTGGTATGTGATAAGATTTCTTCCTAAATCCTGATCCTTGACTCATTCCCTTTGCCCATTCAAAATTTCTCTATGTCATATTTTCAAACTTCATGGTTTCACTTCCCCTTCTACCTTGTATAAATTCCAAATGGGTGTCCATAGTTCAAATTTTTAGAAAATTTCATAAAATTGGCCAAGTTATGCTCATGCAAGTTTTGGGTTTGCTACTAACTTTTTGTAGTAATATATTATTAAACTAGTCCAACTATTTTCAATTGGTTCCTAGGTGAATTTTGGTAGCAAGTTGGATTTTCCACAAATTTTTAGGTGGGAGGAGGTAAAAATGACTAAGTTCATATGCATATTTTAGTTGGATGTGAGGACTCCACAAAAGGTTAAATTGTGCTAAGGAAGGTTTGTGAAATAATAGAAGTGAACCATTTCAAATTCATTTGGTGTATTTTATATGAAGGTCTCAATCTGACATGGGACTAATGGAGTTCCAAATTCCACTCGAGAAAAAATTGGATGAAAGGACATCATGTAGGTATTTCCAAATGAATTGGTTCATTTCTCATAAGTGCAGTTGAGTTGTCAATAGAGTTCCCACAATTCTTGATAGCTTTCAATTTTTTACAAAGGCTTGATGGGGGTCTATTTTCACATTTGCAAGAACCTAGTGGCCAATTGGTGATGTGAAAAAAGGTACGTGAACTATTCATTTAAATATGTTATTTATTGATGTTCACTAGCACCGCTTTTGACATACAACACCGTAATCATCATGTCGCATTGCATATGCATGTCACTGTCGTGCTTCCTTTGATACATTGTCACATTCACATCCTCTGTCTTCTATCTAATTTTCTCACCTTAGAACTCTACATTTGTTATCACACTGCATTCACGCTCTCTATCTCTGCAGAGTGCCACATTTGACTTCACCATAGTGTCACATCTATATTTCAACACCGCATATGTCCTTGATAGAGTGTCGTGTTTTCTTTTTAGCGTTGCATTTGTAGGAAGCAAGGGAGAGCTAGAGTTTGAAGTCTTAAAAGCATTTTTTAATGCTCTTTGTGACAATTTGGCCTTTAATTTCTGCATTTCAATTGTTAGGACCAACTAGATTCAATTTGGACTTAAAATTAACTCACAACTCAAGCTTTGTCAAGTTGGTTAAAATTGAATCTTAGACACTTACTAGCATTTTGATTTGGATTAAAATTAAACAAACAACTTTCACACTCAAATTTGGTGCTATAAAAAGAATCCATTTACTACTTTTGAGGATTAAAAAGAATTCATGTTTGTCCTATTTTGTAATCTTCTTTACAAAATTTTCTCATTTGAATGTGTATGCACTTCTATCGCGCCTCACAGAGATCTTGAGAATGTGAAATTTAGATACAACCAAAATGTAGTCTATGATACCTCATGATCTTGCCTACCTAATGAGTCCTACTGAAGTAAAAGAAATGGATGAGCATCTAAATGAATGGTTAGAATGACATTTCATCCACCCCAACAAAATTCCATTTTCATGCCCTGCATTCCTAGTTAACAAAAGAGCAAAAAAGGAGCGAGGTAAAAAAGGGTTATGTATTAATTATCAGCCTCTAAATAATATTATTCTTCCTTTTAATTATACGATCCCCTTTAGTGTTGATTTAATCCGATGAGCTACTACCAAAAAGGTGTTTTCAAAGTTTGACTATAAGTCAAGATTTTGGTAGATTAAGGTCAAGGAATCAGATAGATATAAGACAACATTTTCAATCCCTCAAGGACTCTACGAATTGAATGTTATGCCCTTTGGTTTATGCACAGCTCCAACCTACTTCCAGTGTGGGATGGACCAAGCTCTAAGGAATTTGAAAGACTTTTGCACTATCTATATAGATAATATACTTGTGTTTTATGATTTTGAAACTAACCATATGCAACATCTAGAAGAATTAAATGTAGCTATCAAAAGGCATGGGATATATCTAACAACAAAAAATATGGTGATTGGGAAATAACAGATCGAATTCCTTGGCTTACATCTAAACAAAGGAAAAATTCAGCTCCAACCACACATGCTCCAATGAATTCAGGAGTTTCTTGATATCCTTCAAGATAAAAAGCATATTCAAAGATTTCTTGGATGTCTGAATTGTGTCTCCTTTCTAAAAGGGCCTAGCTAAGGATCGCAAAACAATTCAATCACACCTAAAAGATGGGAAGGAAGGATGGTCTCTAGAGGCTACAAAGGTAGTCCAAAGAATGAAATCTAAATGTTAAAATCTGCCCTCTCTGTAAACTCTTGCTCCAGCTCTACCGCTCTATTTATATATTGATGCTTTCTGAAAACACCCGGTCTGCTATCTTGATACAAGAAGAAGGAAATGGTAAGTAGAATATTTTTGGTTACAGATCTGTTACATTTACTGACACAGAAATCAGATATCATATATTTGAAAAAAAATCCTGGCTGTTAAAAAAGGTATTAAAAAATTTAAAATTTTCCTTAAGCCAGTTAGATTTATGGTTCGCATTGATAGCCAAGCCATGAGGAGCTTGCTCAAAAATAATCCCAACAAGGACATAGCCCAAGGAAGGATAGCTCAATGGTATTTTGAGTTTCTTTCCTATGACTTTGATATAGAATGGATCAAAGATGGAAATAACCCATTAGTTGATGCCTTGACAAGAGAACTTGCAGGATCCATCTATCATGGTTTAGATTTCAATTCCTTAGATTGGTATAGGATAGATGGAACTCCTATGTATATGGTGGAATATGGTAATGGGATAAGAATAATTCTTCCATCTCTTCCTGAAGACATTGTTTAATTATTATTGGAATCCTGCTTCCTCAATAAATGGCTTCTTGATCTAAGATGAAGGATTAGATACTATCATGGACAAGGGTTAGTAGATTTAGATGAAGAGGAAGAATCCCTAATAGGATTGGATAAAGCTTCAATCAGGCACTAGTGTGGAAATGATGGACTTCATATTCACATCAAAGGATTATTTGGTATGAATTGGTCTAAGCAGAGAAAATTGAATTTGCTTAAAAATTTGAAATATGGATTCATTGGCAGGATAAGCTTTGGCCAAGACATATTTGAAGAATATATTGATTTGATAGGAGCAAGGCTCAATCCAGATATGATAGAATTTTTAAATTTCATACATCCTCAGCTTTGGAGTAAAATGTGTAGCACAATGACACAATATGACTCATTATCCTAGGACAAGATATGATTTCCCTAGGATTGAGTTATACCCTTTAGAAGCCAGATGGAGATACAAAGTTAGGATTGAAGATATGGAGATCAAATTAAAGCCAACCTCTCAGGATTATGTGGTCCAACTAGATTATGCTTTGAATCCCCGGTCTGAAGATTGGGAGCTGGTTTACCATATGCTACCTAATGAATTACTAGATATAGTACCATTCTAATTAGCTAGCACATGGGCTTGTTTGTGTTGTGGTGGCACACACATTAAGATGTGACAACAGGAAGCAACCCTGTCATAAAAAGAAAAATACTTGTATCCACTTACGAGTGTTAAGTAGACCCTTCTCACTCACGGCTGTCCAAAAAGTGAATGTCTTTATTTTCCACTATGTTAGTGCTCACGATAGATTGCTTAACAATTGTCTACTCCATAGTGCGGTAGATGGTGGGACACGTGTCATCCTTGTATGGATGGACTCCAAATTTATTGTAAAATTCTTTGAGGTTACAAGCTCTGCCCCTTCTATAAATTGTTGGGACACCTCATTCTTGGAATGGGTCATTATTGGATGGAAGTGTAGAGCCTAAGTAAAAGGTCCCAAGTTCTACATATCAGATGTATGCTCTCTCCTACGCCTTGAGCGATCTAGATGAACAGAAATTTGTATGCATGTTGAAATCATGTTGTAAGAAAGTGTTGCACAATAGAATAGTAATAATGTAATGTTTTGATAATTGGTATCAAAGCCATGTTATGTTAAATTTATCATGCCTGACATTGAGCAGTAGATTCATGAAACTTATAATGAAGTTTATTGTTCATCTGGGTTTGGACGATTTGTCAATATAGTTTGTGTATTCATTATCATAGTTTGGGGTCTAATTTGGGCATTTGAGAAGTTGTTTCATTAGCTCTTGATAGACAATTATTGAAGAATAAAACTAAAAGAGGTTGTGATCATGAGTAGTTGTGGAGCCACCATAAGACAATAAATCTCATGGTGAAGCTGAAGGATAGGCGATTGAAGGGTGAGCAGTAAATCAAAAAACGTAGCAACCAAAGGATCTGAAATCTCAAGTTCTGATCTCTTCATTATGGCTAGTCAAAGATCTATGAATGCAAGTAGCTCTATCTCTTCTGTCATTCATAATCATTTCCAGGACAAAGAAGAATGTGTGGATGAAAGTGGCAATTTTAAGTTCCCTGATGTTAAAATTTTTGATCTATACCCTGAAAAAGGAATCAAGGCTAAAATGAACTCTGTACATTAGTCTGAGATAAATTTTAGAGTGTCTAGTGTAAGAATCTACCCTGTGTATCTACCTTTCTTGCTACTAGAAGATGTTAAATTTTGGAAAGAAAAAGGGTTTTTTCATGTACATTTCTCTTTGGTTGAAATAATCTTACACCCTCATTTCAATTATGACATTAGTGTTGAGTATTTTGCTAGTTTGATAGACAGTTGTTGTAGAATTTGGGATCAAGCAGTCATTGGTAAGTTCAAAGGTTGAATCATAAAAGCCTCTGATGAAATTAAAGGAGGTGATGATCGAATGTCAGTATGACCGAATTTTAGTCTTGATGATAAATATGTGCAAACAACTTTCTACTTGCTCTTACAAGTTAAAGGTGTTATTCTACAACCTGATTTTGTTTATGCTACAATTGGTGGGAGATGTATATATAGACTATTGAACACTGTGTTTCCACCATCTAAATTTCCCACAGGGGTAAGTTATCCTAAAGCCAACTCAAATGTTGATGACTTTGGTAGACATATAGATGCAACTGGGTTTGATATCGGTTTCCCTGTGATAAAAAAACTCATCAACCAATCCCAGCCTAGATTCTAGAAGTTACCCAATCCTTCTAAAAGTTGGATATCTGAAAGACCCCGCACATAGTGCAGAAGGCTAGCTAGTATAGACCTAAAATCCCTTCCTAATGAAACTTATTTGAGCAGCCTGAAGCCTCAAGTAGTGGAAGACCCAGTATGCCAACTAGATCTTACTCTTTATCACAAAATTTTCCTAGTACTTCCAATAAGCCATGCATTGATTATAATCCTGAAGAATCTTTAGGTTCATCCAATCATTTCCCAATGTATAAGAAACCCTTTGTAAATCCCTATCCATTAAGAGCTACTTTGGCCACACTATTTGACTTAAGCAGTAACACTAAAATCATTGATAGATTGGCTCGTCAAGTCAGGAAACATCTTGCTTTAACCCCCAAAAAGGATAAAAAATCTGATCATAAGGGTAAAGGGATAAAACTCACAAATATGGGAGAAAAAGGATGCATGATGAGGGAAATAATCCCCAAAGGAAATCTCCCACGAGTTGGATCCAAAAATAAAACCATCTATAAGATGGAAATGGATGATAAAAAACAAGACATAATTGGATATGAGCCAGGTAGATGGCTAACTCCAGAAACATTCACTGTTATTAACCATGATATAAGTTTATGGGGTAGGTATGAGGCTCAACTCCATACAGATTTGGGTAGGAAACAAAAGATTTCAGAAGCCTGGAGAAATTGGATTTCTCAACGGATGATCTCAACCCAGGAAAATATTGATGACATGGCCATTGATGTTAGATTTTCTGGTGATTTGTGTTTAGAAGTTGTCAATAAATTAGATAATGCCTCAATTGACCAAAAAAATATCTACACTTCTACCCTCAAATCTGAATAGTATACCTCTACTCTGTCAAATGATCTAGCTGGCATTAGCTATGATGTAAAAGATAAGAAGGGTAAAACTGTTGAACAATCAACTCCACCCAAACCAAAGAAAATAATTATTCCGAGAAGGAAAAATTTGACAACTGAAAAGAAAGAAGTGATAGCCTCATCCTTTAAGAAACCTTCTCATAAGCCAACACCCCATGTTCCTATGCCAAAAATAAACAAACATATCCTAGAAAATAAGGAAGACCATTTGAAAGATTGGCTTGGGGAATTGGGACTACAAGAAGAGCAAACAGAGCCAGTATATATAGATGAGCCTGGTTTCACTAATAAGGAATCTGAAGTTAAGACATTTGATGTAAATAATTTAGCTCTGTCTGAGAGTTTGAGTGATTCTAAGCTTTGTATAGATAAGGATTTTTGATGAATTAGAATTAGATTTTTCTAATTATAAGCAAATTGAGGAAAAAGAACCATGGGAATCACTAAAGAAATTAACAATGGACATAGAAATGCAAGAACTATTCACTAAAAACCTTAAATTGGAACAAATGAGACCATACACTTCTAGTGGTTATATTTTGAACATTGAAAAGTTGGTGAATCTTTATGATGCTATATGTACATGGACATACACCCTTGAAAACATGTTTGAAAGAAGTGGTTCATGGATAGAATAGGAAAAGGTTCTATATGTTGTTAGATTAATGTCTAGCAAGTTGAGAAATTGGTGGAATAATCTTCCAGATCAAGGAAAAGGCCCAAGAATAATCCAAGAACAATCCTTAGATCCTTTATTCATAGATCCAAGAAACTTGGGTAAAGATGATGTTTTCCAAGCTAGTTTTGATGAATTCAAATGGTTTCTTACTAATTCTTTTTGTAATGATATTTCTAACCAAGCTCTTGAAGCCGAGAAGGTATTGTAATCAATGAAGCTTAAGAATTTAGAAAAATTTGATGAGTATAATTGCATGTTTGAATCATATATGGTTGCAGCAGATAAAATGCATGATCTAACCACCAAGGAGTATTATCTCAATTAATGTCCATGTGGATTAGGAGATTGGGCACAAGATTACATCATCCACAAAGAACACAAGTAGATCGATGATGTTAGTTTTCCAACTATTAAAAGATTGATTAGATATAAGTTGGAAAAATAATGTTTGTTACGCGCTTTGTAGCTCAATCGGGAGGATTATAATTACAGTTGTAATCTTAAGGAATTTTGTGATCTCCCTCCTATAAACCAATTGAAATATTTTCAGCAATTAAGGCAATTCAAGAAAAGAGGTTGCAGAAGGAAATGTAGATGCAAGAGGCGTTCCAAAGAAAAATACCATGAAGGGGATTACACCTTCAAATGCAACAAGCATGGAAATCATGGCATCGACAAATTATATAAAGTTGTTCCCTATAAGAGAAGAAAGCTCTGTAGACAAGCACCACCATACTTACTAAAGAAAAGAGATAGGAAGGTCCCTAAAGGAATAAAATGTTTTATTTGCAAAGGACCTCATTATGCTACCAATTGTCCAAAGAAGCTTAATCCTGGTACTAATATATATGCTATGTTTGAATATGAAAATCCACGATGGGAAATTGTTGACATTAGAAACACTTTTGTTGAAATGGATGATTTGTATGAATTAGTAGAGATTGTTCCTGATTCAAGTTTAATGATGAAATTTAAAGATCTAAAGGACAAAAATAGGAAAATGCAAAGACATTCTAGTTTTGAATTTGATGAATCCACCTCTGATCCTAATGAATATTTTCTTACTACATGGTGCAGGAGCACCTAGGAAGCATTAGGTAGCACTAGGCAAATTTGTGAGCCTAGGATGAAATTTTGTGGTTTTAATGCTTTAAGGTCATGTTGACCATTTAGTTTTGAGTTAGAGGCATTAGAACATGTTAGCAGGAAGGTTGATCAGTAGCTCATGGTAGAATGGATGAGTTTAGCAACTTGTTTCCACTAGGATTCACTAGGAATTGGAAATAAAGCCCAAAATGTTGCATTTGTGCAATTTTGGCCTAATGTGGTGGTTATGTCTGACCAATGGGAAAAGTAACCACATTATGAACCTTTAAAAGGCGTGCCTCGACCAGGTCTAGAGGTTGGAAAAGCTTTTGTATCATTTGGAGTTTGCTGTTCATATGGAAAAACAATGAAACTCTTGTAATTTTCTGGTTTTTAGCTATTATTAGTGTGTTAATGGAGGGTTCCAGGCACTGAGCAGTGTGTGGCACGTGAAGTAATTGTATTTCAAGCTTTGTGAGGTCAGTAGTTAAGTTGTCTCATCATTTCCTAGTTTTATTCTTAGTTAGTTTTGTTTCCTTCCATTGTTGATCAGTTCGACAAACTGTCAACCATGGAGACTTAGACCTCTGTCTTCCACTATACCTGATGTATAGTCTATGGGGATTGAGGCTAAGCTCCATGCCTATAAATATATTAGATCTAGGAGTCTTCAGGGGTCGAGTGATCATGAGGAAAGTCTCTTCCTAGGAGAGCTTGGCAATGCCCGACTAGGAAAGACAGTGAAAAACAAGCATTACAGTTACAGGGGTGTCAATCCCCTGGCAAACCAAGGTGTGTGGTGGATGCAGGAGGTCTTGCAAAGGATTGGAAAGAAGGATGGGGCCCTAATAGACTACATGGAGGAAGAATCAACTAACTGTTCACAAATAAAAGGTCAGAAATTGGCTTAAAACAAGCCTAAAAGTGCTAAGTTCGTGGCTAGGGCAGTGTACAGACAGTACAGGCTCCAAACACCGAAAATATTCAAGGTGTGGGCATAGGAAACACAAACCACAAGAAAATATCCTAGGTCATCTAGAGGTTTTTGGAGTGGTTTCCACTTTTCTTGGGTTAGGAGACCTAATTGGGGCTCAAGGGCTAGTAGCCTTTTTAACCCTAGAAGAGGGTTTGGTGAGAGCAATGGAAAATTGGAGATTGGTGGATGATCAAGAACCCTAGGGGGATGGTCTTGAAGCCATGGGAGACATCACACATCCCTGCATCGAATTAGTGAAGGTTGGAGATTTAGCTAGCCTTTAGGAAGATTAAGGGCTAAGGAGAGAATGGCAGAGAGAGCACCAAGATTGGCTTGGTTAGGGAAATGGAGATGATAGTAGGGTTGGCCAGGAGAACCAAGGGTTCCTAACAAGTATTAGGGCCTATAGGTTAAGGTGGTGGAGAGTGACACCAAAGGGGTTCGCCAAGGTGAGACCCAGAGCATGGAACAGTGAGTGTTCCATCCAACCCTACCCTATCACTACACTTCTCAAAGATACATTGAAGGATATTCAAGTGAAATTACAGATTGAGAATTCAAAAGATCCTTATAAATTGGTAGGAACTAAAGAAGAAATAAATAAAGTTGTTCACCAGCATTTGGCTTGACTTAAACAATTAGATTCAAATAAGACAAAAGTTGAGAAACAACTCAAACAACAACGAAAGCCTTCTAAAGGTTCTGGAAAAGAATTGGACCATGGATACAAGATTCCTCCATGGAAAAAGGAAAAGCCTTCTTCATCTAAGCCTTCTTCAAAACATAAAACATTAGATATTGATACCAATGCAATTGTTATTTTAAAAAAAAATGATATTCTCATGAATGATGTGGCACATCTCCAAAGGCTATTGAAAACTCAACAAAAATAAATCAAAAATATTTCTTCCACAATGGGAGAGATTAAAGACCTTTTGTTCAAAGAAGACCAACAACAATCAAAATCTGAGAAATAATCCTCCCAGGAAGAAGGAGAAAGTAGCAATGGTAATAGTATAGTTCAAAAAACTAGGGATAAGTCATGCTCATTATTGTTAGCCAATAATGTGAATTATATCAGACTTAACTTTTGTTTTCTAGGATATTAGAAGATCTCCATGGATGCATTTGTAGATATAGGTTCTTCAAGATATTTGGCCAAAACCATCTCTATTCCTCTAGAATTTTGGAAGCCACGACCTGATTTACCACATAGCTATTCAATCAATGGAGAAAGGATTCACATGGGATAGTATGCTCAAGATGTTCACATTGAAATAATGGGTAAAATGTTTATAACAGAATTTATAGAATATAATGATTTAGAAGATGATGTTCTGTTAGGCTATCTGTTTCGTACTAAATATGAGTCGCTTCATTTTTGGAAACATAAGATCTCACTTAGACATGAAGATGGAAAAATTGACATTCTTGCTCTGAAAATAGTAAATCATAAGTTTGAAAATAGTGGGAAAAAGGAAAAGAAAGAATCAGTAAAGGTACTAACAGAACATGCATCTGATATGTTTGAAGACATCAGACAAAGATTTGAAACAAGATGTTGCAACATCAATCCCTTACAATTATAGTCCCTAGATCATGAAGAATGTGAAATTCAGATACAACCAAAATGCCAGTCTGTGATACCTCATGAGCCTACCTACCTAATGATTCCTACTGAAGTAAAAGAAATGGGTGAGCATCTAAATGAATTGTTAGAAGGACATTTCATCTGCCCCATCAAAAGTCCATTTTGATGCCCCACATTCATGGTTAACAAAACAGCAGAAAAAGAGCGAGGTAAAAAAAGGTTTTGTATTAATTATAAGCCTCTAAATGATATTATTCTTCCTTTTAATTATACCATCCCCTTTAGTGTTGCTTTAATCCGACAAGCTGCTACCAAAAAGGTGTTTTCAAAGTTCTACTGTAAGTTAGTATTTTGTTAGAATAAGGTTAAGGAATCAAATAGATATAAGACAACATTTTTAGTCCCTCAAGGACTCTACAAATGAAATGTTATGCCCTTTGGTTTATGCATAGCTCTAGCCTACTTCCAGTGCAAGATGGACCAAGCTCTAAGGCATTTGAAATACTTTTTTGTTGTCTATATAGATGACATACTTGTGTTTTTTGATTTTGAAACTGACCATATGCAACATCTAGAAGAATTATATGTAGCTATCAAAAGGAATGGGATATGTCTAACAACAAAAAAGATGGTGATTGGGAAAGAACAGATCGACTTCCTTGGCTTACATCTAAACAAAGGAAAAATTCAACTCCAACCACACATCCTCTAGCGAATTCAGGAGTTTCCTGATATCCTTCTGGATAAAAAGAAGATTCAAAGATTTCTTGGATGTATGAATTATGTGTCTCCTTTCTACAAGGACCTAGCTAATGATCACAAAACAATTCAATCACACCTAAAAGAAGGGAAGGAAGGATGGTCTCTAGAGGCTACAAAGGTAGTCCAAAGAATAAAATCTAAATGTCAAAATCTACCCTCTCTACAAACTCCTGCTCCTGATCTACCACTCTATTTATATACTGATGCTTCTAACAACACCTAGTCTACTATCTTCATACATGAAGAAGGAAATGGTAAGAAAAATATCTACGGTTATAGATCTAGTACATTTAATGACATAGAAAGAAGATATCATATATTTGAAAAATAAATCCTGGTTGTTAAGAAAGGTATTGAAAAATTTAAAATTTTCCTTAAGCCAGTTAGATTTATGGTTCACACTATTAGCCAAGCCATGAGGAGCTTGCTAAAAAAGAATCCCAACAAGGACATAGCCCAAGGAAGGATAGCTTGATGGTATTTCATGTTTTTTGCCTATGACTTTGATATAGAATGGATCAAAGGTGAAAATAACCCATTAGCCGATGCCTTGACAAGAAAACTTGTAGGATCCATCTATCATGGTTTAGAATTCAATGCCCCAGATTGGTACATGGAAGATGATATTTGATTTTTGTGTCAGTAAATGTAATAGATCTGTAACTACAAATATTCTTCTTACCATTTCCTTCTTCCTATATCAAGACAACAGACCAGGTGTTGTCAGAAGCATCAGTATATAAATAGAGTGGTTGATTAGGAGTAGGAGTTTGCAGAGAGGGATGATTTTGACATTTATATTTTATTCTTTGGACTGCCTCTGTAGACTCTAGAGACCATCCTTCCTTCCCTTCTTTTAGGTGTGATTGAATTTTTTTGCAATCCTCAGCTAGGCCCTTATAGAAAGGAGATACATAATTCAGACATCCAAGAAATCTTTGAATCTACTTTTTATCTTGAAGGATATCAAGAAACTCCTGAATTCGCTGGATGATGTGTGGTTGGAGCTAAATTTTTCCTTTGTTTAGATGTAATCCAAGGAAGTCAATATGTTCTTTCCCAATCACCATCTTTTTTTCTATTAGACATATCCCATGCCTTTTGATAGCTATAATTCTTATAGATGTTGCATATGGTCAGTTTCAAAATTAGAAAACACAAGCATATCATCTATATAGATAGCACAAAAGTCTCTCAAATTACTTAGAGCTTGGTCTATCCTATGTTGGAAGTAGGCTAGAGCTATGCATAAACCAAAGGGAATAACATTCCATTCATAGAGTCCTTAAGGTACTGAAAATGTTGTCTTATATCTATTTGATTCCTTGACCTAAATCTGAAAAAATCTTGACTTACAATCAAACTTTGAAAACACCTTTTTTGTAGCAACTCATCGGATTAAAGTAGCCCTAAAGGGGATGGGATAATTAAAGGGAAGAATAATATCATTTAGAGGCTTATAATTAATACAAAACCTTTTTTACCTCACTCTTTTTCTGCTCTTTTGTTAGCTAGGAATGTGGGGCATGAAAAAGGACTTTTGCTGGGGAAAATAAAATGTCCTTCTAACAATTCATTTAGATGCTCATCCATTTCTTTTACTTCAGTAGGACTCATTATGTAGGCAGGATCCTGAGGTATCATAGACTGACATTTTGGTCGTATCTGAATTTCACATTTTTCGTGATCATGGGACCAGAATTGTAAGGGATTGATGCTGCAACATTCTGTTTCAAATCTTTGTCTAATGTCTTCAAACATATCAGATGCATCTTATTTTAGTTCCTTTAGTAATTCTTTCTTTTCCTTTTTCCCACTATTTTCAAACATGATTTACTATTTTGAGAGTAGGAATGTCAATTTTTCCATCTTCATGTCTAAGTGAGATCTTATGTTTCTAGAAATGAAGGGGCTCATATTTAGTAAGAAACAAATAGCTTAATAAAGCATCATCTTCTAAATCATTATATTCTATAAAAAAAATTACAAACATTTTACCCATTATTTCAATGTGAACATCTTGAGCATACCATCCCATATGAATCCTTTCTCCATTGATTGCATAGCTATGTGGTAAATCAGGTCGTGGCTTCCAAAAGTATGGAGGAATAGCATTGGTTTTGGCCAAAGATCTTGAAGAACCTATATCCACAAATGCATCCATGGGGATCCTCTTATATCATGGAAAACAAAAGTTAAGT
The DNA here is from genome assembly GCA_007258455.2 of Sequoia sempervirens. Classification (NCBI taxonomy): domain Eukaryota; kingdom Viridiplantae; phylum Streptophyta; class Pinopsida; order Cupressales; family Cupressaceae; genus Sequoia; species Sequoia sempervirens. The sequence goes on from VDFB02000007.1 coordinate 81,617,723, forward strand.
CTGATATCATTCCCATTATTGGAAAACAATAATGAGCATGACTTATCCCTGGTTTTTTGAACTATACCATTACCACTTCTTCTTTCTCCTTCTTCTTCCTAGGAGGATTGTTTCTCAGATTTTGATTGTTGTTGGTCTGCTTTGAACAAAAGTTCTTTAATCTCTCCCACTGTGGAAGAAATATTTCTGATTTCTTTTTGCTGAGTTCTCAGCAGCCTTCAAAGATCTACCACATCATTCATGAGAAGGTCATTTAAAAAAAAAAATAGAAATTGCATCGGTATCGGTATCTGATGTTTTATGTTTTGAAGAAGGCTTAGATGAAGAAGGATTTTCCTTTTTCCATGGGGGAATCTTATATCCATGGTCCAATTCTTTTCTAGAGCATCTAGTAGGCTTTCATTGTTGTCTGAGTTGTTTCTCAACTTCTATCTTATCCAACTCTAATTGTTTAAGTCAAGCCAAATGCTAGTGAACATCTTTCTTTCTTTCTTCTTTAGTTCCTGCCAATTTATAAGGATATTTTGACTTCTTAGTATGTAATTTTACTTGAATATCCTTTAGTGTATCTTTGAGAAGTGTAGTAAGAAAATCTCCATCAAGATCAGAGATGGATTCATCAGATTCAGAACTAGAATGTCTTTGCATTTTCCTATTTTTGTCCTTTAGATCTTTAAATTTCATCATAAAACTTGAATCAGGAACAATCTCTACTAATTCATTCAAATCATCCATTCCAAAAAAAGTGTTTCTAATGCCAACAATTTCCCATCCTGGATTTTCATATTCAAACATAGCATATATCTTAGTACTAGGATTAAGCTTCTTTGGACAATTGGTAGCATAATGAGGTACTTTACAAATAAAACATTATATTCCTTTAGGGACCTTCCTATCTCTTTTCTTTAGCAAGTATGGCAGTGCTTGTCTAGAGAACTTTCTTCTCTTATAGGGCACAACTTTATATCATTTCTTGGTGCCATACTTTCAATGCCTATTGTGTTTGAAGGTGTATTCCCCTTCATGGTATTTTTCTTTGGAACACCCTCTTGCATCCACATTTCCTTCCGTAACCTCTTTCTTGAATTGCCTTCTGAAAATCTTTCAATTGGTTTATAGGAGGGAGATCACAAAATTCCTTAAGATTACAAGTGTAATTATACTCCTCCTGATTGAGCTACAAAGTGCCCAACAAAAATTGTTTTTCCAACTTATATCTAATCAATCTTTTAATAGTTGGAAAACTAACATCATCGATTTGCTCGTGTTCTTTATGGATGATATAATCTTGTGCCCAAGCTCCTAATTCACATGGAAGTCAATTGATATAATACTGCTTGGTGGTTAGATCATGCATTTTATCTGCTGCATCCATATATGATTCAAACATGCAATTATACTCATCAAATTTTGCTAAATTCTTAAGCTTCATTGATTGTAGTATCTCGTTTGCTTCAAGAGCTTGGTTAAAAATATCATCACAAAAAAAATTAGTAAGCAACCATTTGAATTCATCAAAACCAGCTTGGAAAACGTCATCTTTACCCAAGTTTCTTGGATCTATCAATAAAGGATCATAAGATTTCTCTTCGGTTATTCTTGGGCCTTTTCCTTGATCCGGCAGATTATTCCACCAATTTCTCAACTTTCTAGACATTAATCTAACATCATAAGAACCTTTTTCCTATTTTGTCCATGAACCACTTCTTTCAAACTTGTTTTCAAGAGTGTCCTTCCATGTACAGATAGCATCATAGGGATTCGCCAATTTTTCAATGTTCAGAGTATAACCACTAGAAGCATATGGTCTGATTTGCTTTGGTTTAAGGTTTTCAGTGACTTGTTCTTGCATTTCTATGTCCATTTTTAATTTCTTTAGTGATTCCCATGGTTCTTTTTCCTCAATTTGCTTATAATTAGAAAAATCTAATTCTAATTCTTCAAAATCATTATCTGTAGAAAGCTCAAAATCTCTCAAAATCTCAGACATAACTAAAGTATTTACATCAAATGTCTCAACTTCATATTCCTTATTAGCAAAACTAGGCTCATGCATATATACTAGCTCTATTTTCTCTTCTTCTACTCCCAATTCCCCAAGCCAATCTTTCAAATGGTCTTCCTTATTTGCTAGGCTATGTTCCTTTATAGGAACATGGGGTGTTGGCTTATGAGAAGGTTTCTTAGAGGATGAGGCTATCACTTCTTCTTTCTTTTTTGTTGTCAAAATTTTCCTTCTCTGAATAATTATTTTATTTGGTTTGGGTGGAGCCAATTGTTCAACAGTCTTACCCTTTCTTATCTATGTTTTCTTCTTCAGAGCTATCTTGGTCACTTTGAGAAACTTGTATCTTTTTAGTGAGCATTCTGACCTTTTCTTTAAATTTCTTGGCAAAAAAATCTAGGAGAGTCTTTTTTTCAAGATCATTCACTTTCCTTGCAGTCTCAAAGTTTTGTTAGTCATCATAAATGTGTGTGAGGTAGCTATCTTGGTGTTGTTGGCTAGAGACAACAAGTTTAACACTCTTATGTGCCTCTTTTACATCATAACTAATTCTAGCTAGATCATTTGATAGAGTAGAGGTATACTGTTCAGATATGAGGGCAGAAGTGTAGATCTTTTGTTGGTCAGCTTAGACATTATCTAATTTATTGACAACATCTAAACACAAATCACTAGAAAATTTAACATCAATGGCCATGTCATCAATATTTTCCTGGGCTGAGATCATCCATTGAGAAATCCAATTCCTCTGGGCTTTTGAATTCTTTTGTTTCCTACCCATATCTGTATGGATTCATGCCTCATACCTACCCCATAACCTTGTATGAGGGTTAATAATAATGTTTTTTTTGGATTTGGCCATCTACCCAGCTCATATCCAAATATGTCTTGTTCTTGATCATTCATTTCCATCTTATAGATAGTTTTCTTTTCGGATCCAACTTGTGGGAGCTTTCCTTTGGGGATTATTTCCCTCATCATGCATCCTTTTTCTACCATCTTTGTGAGTTTTATCCCTTTACCCTTATGATCATATTTTTCATCCTCTTTGGGAGTTAGAGCAAGACATTGGCTGACTTGACAAGCCAATCTATCCATGAGTTCAGGGTTACTGCTTAAGTCAGATAGTGTGGCCAAAGCAGCTCTTGATGGATAGGGATTTATAGAGGGTTGCTTATACATTGGGAAATGATTGGATGAACCTAAAGATTCTTCAGGATTATAATCAATGTATGGCTTATTGGAAGTACTGGGAAAATTTCGTGATAAAGAGTAAGATCTAGCTGAAATACTGGGTCTTCCATTGCTTGAGGCTTCAGGCTGCTCAAATAAGGTTTCATTAGGAAGGGATTTTAGGTCTATACTAGCTAGCCTTTTGTGTTGTGTGTGGGATCTTTCATGTAGGTATTTCCTAGAGAATTGGTTCATTTCTCATAAGTGCAGTTTAGTTGTCCATAGAGTTCCCACAATTCTTGATAGCTTTCAACTTTTTACAAAGGCTTGATGGGGGTCTATTTTTCACATTTGCAAGAATCTAGTGGCCAATTGGTGATGTGAAAAAATGTATGTGAACTACTCATTTAAATATGTTATTTATTGATGTTCACTAGAACATGAGACCTTTGTAAAGGTGAAAGGTAGTGAAGAATCAAGTGAAACAAACCAATAAATGATATAAGCACATCTGCTTGGAGATCATTTTCCTACAAAGGGTTAGAATGAAAGGTCTTCTCCAACTACAATTCCATTGAAAAAACTACCTTTGCAACTACTCAAGCCTCAATCCAAAAGAGCTCCTTAATGGTGTTTAATGGATTTTGGGTTAGATCCAAGGTAAATTGTGACATCCATACCTCATTTAAATTATTTGTAAAACCTTTTTCTATTAAGAAACACCTCTAGAACATGACTATAAAATATTTTTAAGGTGATTTCACTCAATATCATACTCAAATCCATCAATAATTAATATGAAAATAAGGTGGTTATCAAAATAATTTTTGAATATGCCTCTAGGTGGTCAAATCGAATTGTAGAGGACACATGTTGTCTGAAGGTTGGTTGGGATTTAGATTAATATTTTCTATGTGCCATGGCCTTTTAACATTTTGTACAAATTCCTATTGTGGGTATATATTTTGTGGTCATCATTCAAGAGGGAAGGAAGATCATAGGATAACACTATGAAGAAGAAGTAGTGATAGAACTAGCACAATAAATTACTCATAGGAAACCCTAAGGTTTCATATTACAATTTTGGGTAGTGCATTTTTTATATTATTATGACCTAGGTTTATCCCAAATATATAATAGCATCTTGTAAACCATAAATATTAAATGATTAAAGGGGGAATCAATCTTAGTTTAGTGTCTCCCTATGTATGGTATATATTTCTAGATATATGTTGTTTAGTTGGTCAACAAGAAGTTTGTAAAATCCTTGTAAAGTAGACACTGAAAATATCCTGATTGATACTATGCATCTGATTTTGATCAGCTAACACCATTTCTTTTGAATTCATCTCAATTTGATCAATTAATTGAATAATCAACATTATTTAATTAAAATCAACAAATTCAGCTATTAATCAAATAATTAAATTTATTGGATTAATCCACCATTCTTCTAACTAATTTTCATTATATTTAATTAAATCAAATCATTTAATTAAATCCTCTCTAATCCTCTCATTTGATTAAAAAATCAATCAAATCAAATATCACATCTCCTAATCCACTCCAATTAATTAATTCTAAATTAATTAATCCTAAATTAGCTTTCTAATCGTCATTATCAAATCCTCCAGCTTTTAACTCCTCAAGAGTTAAATCAACTATGGTCAACTAACTAGGTTGCACATAAAATCAATTTCTTCTAATTATCTAATTCCTCAATTATCCTCACAAAGGCATATTCTAAGGAATATTCCTCTCAACCACCTCTAATTCAATTTCCCTCCAAAGGATTTCAAAAATCTACCACATCCTCTTACATTTGCAATAACTTCTCTTACAACCTTTTAAATCCTCTTACATCCTCTTAAATATCATTCAATTCTTCTTACAACAATTTGAAATTCTCAACCAACAACATTTACTTCTCCTCCATCCTCTTCCACTCACACATTTCCCAAAATGTGCTCCACCTTCCTCCAATAGAATTGTGACAATTGGTACATTCTCATTGGCTCTCAATTTATCCCACATTCACAAATTTCCTCCATTATTCAACCCTTGGATTCTATAAATAGAGGCATCCTTTTTCACAATATGGATCCACAACTTCATGCATTATCACTATAGCCATTTGAGTTCATAGCATTTTATCAATTTTCATCCATTTTAGCTAGATTATAGCCATTTTTCATACTTGGATCATCTCCAATCATCAAGCTTATCAAAGGGATTTGGAAAAGGTTTCTTTCCACATCAAAGGAGCACCACTCCCCCTAAGGGATGAAGGTTTTTCTAATTTAATTTAGATTACATGCTTCATTATGTTAATTTCTTGTTTATTCATGTTTTCTCTTGAATTGGTTAAAAAATCTCATAGGGGGCATTAGATTTGTGTTACTAACATATTTGACATTGTTTTGTTAATATTTTTTTAGTCTATGCAGGTTTTATGCTCACATTCTGGTGCAAGGAGGGTGAGCAATCTAACATGTTCAAATTCACATAATTTATTCATTTTTTGCAACTATAGGGGAGCGATGCCGCCTTTCTGCAAATGCGACATTGCAAAGCACCACATTTGACATACAACACCGCAATTGTCACGTCACACCGCATATGCATCTCACTGTCATGTCACATTTGATACATCACCGCATTCACATCCTTTGTCTTCTGTCTAATTTTCTCACTGTAGAGTGCCGCATTTGTTATCATGCCGCATTCGTGCTCTCTGTCTCTGTAGAGTGCCACATTTGACTTCACCAAAGTTTCGCGTCTATATTTCAACACTACATATGTCCCTAACAGAGCATCGTGTTTTATTTTTAGCGTCACATTTGCAGGAAGCAGGGGAGAGCTAGAGTTTGAAGTATTAAAAGCATTTTTTAATGGTCTTTGTGACAATTTGGCCTTTAATTTCTGCATTTCAATTCCTAGGGCCAACTAGATTCAATTTGGACTTAAAATTAACCCACAAATCAAGCTTTGTCAAGTTGGTTCAAATTGAATCTTAGACACTTACTATCATTTTGATTTGGATTAAAATTGAACAAACAACTTTCACACTCAAATTTGGTGCTATAAAAAGAATCCATTTACTACTTTTGAGGATTAAAAAAAATTCATGTTTGTTCTGTTATGTAATCTTCTTTACAAAATTTTATCATTCGAATGCGTTTGCACTTCTCTCATGCCTCACGGAGATCTTGAGAATCAAAAGCATTTTAGTGTCATTAGGTTGTCTAAAATATTGCCTCCACATTTCAAATTTGGGTTTATAAAATTGAACAAATCTTGCTAGTATGAGAAAAGGCATTGCATGTGTTCTGTTTTTGTTCACGCAAATAAATATTGATCAAACTATAGATGTACTTGTTGGCATATGGTTTCTAGTGTTGTAATTGATGGCAACTAAAGTCATTATTTTGGTCCACAGATAATAATTTTCTCATACTGGCAGACAAAGTAGAGCACAAAGTATTACTGGCATAAAGCATGAAGAATAGGGTATCCAGGTAGTCTATCAATCTGTATGCTTCACCAGATCATAATTTTTTGTTTTGGATCCCCAAGATAGTTTGTTAAGCATATATGTTACCTTATTGGTAATTTTTGTGATGTTTCACTAATCGGTGTACGAGCTTGGAGATCCAACATGATGTTTTTCTGTTTATTTGCTCATTTTGGCTAACTTAGTGAATGTAGCATGTCACAGAAGTATAAGGAGTAATTGTTTAATCATTTCTTCTATTGAAAATTTTGTTTTGGTTCCTTACTATAGTTTGGCTGACCTTGATGGGTGCGCATTAAATATGATTTCTATTTTGAGCCGACTGTTGGAGAATACTTCACATTTTGCTAAAGCTAACTTGGAGCGATTGAAATATTTGTAGCAGATATATATAAGATCGTGAATTCAGTTTGAAGAGAAAATAGGTAGGGAAGAGCAGTGAAAGAGCATGTGTGAATATTAGAAGATCAGTTGAGTGAATTTTTCTTGAGCAGAAGAGGATTGTTGTGAATTAAGGTAGAGAAGAGCAAAATTAAATGCAGAGTCTGACAAGAGGTCCAGAATTTGGTACATGAGCTTCACCAGAACTTAAACAAGGCATTTGAACATGCTATCTTCTTAGTTCAACATTTTTTTGTAATCCAAACATTTTGTAAGGTAGTGAGCCTTCCTTATTTTGAGTAGTGAGCTCCAGGCAGTGTGCCTGAATGCATATGCATTCCCTTTTCTTCATACTTTTAACAGAGTATAAATTTTGAATTAATCTCCTCTGTGGTTTTTCCCCTAATAGGGTTTCCACGTAAAAATCTTGGTGTTATGGTGTTTTGATTGTTTCTTTCATGTGCTTGTATCTTTACTTCTATTTAAATTTTGTAGATGGTTTATAATCTGAATTGAAGTTTAAATATTGTTGAACACTGATTCACCCCCCTCTCAGTGTTCCTTGAGTCCAATAGTACTTACTAACTTTTGTTTACCTTTAGAGGGTCTGCCTTGGTGGGAAAAAGTACTCACCCCAAGGGAACGACCCAAGCAGTAATGAGCATTAGCCAGGATCTTCTGAACCGCTATACAAATTTGTGGTTGTAAGGAAAGTTTGCAATCAATTGAGGGATGCATAATATCTCTCCCCCAGTATATTTATGATGTGTAAATCCCTTGTTCTAAGGGTTGGAATACCTCTTGAGGGATTTTATCATTATGTCCTTTGAACTGAATGCCCTTATTATGAACCCTTGTGTAGAAGCCAAAAATCCCAATATTTGTTTGCATCAGGAGGTCGGACCTCTGAAACCGTCCCACATATTTGTGGTTCTTTGTAGAGATGAAAATTTCTTCATGGGAGATTCATGAGAAATGAAGCTTGGATGACTCGTAGAAGTAAGTGTTGTGGCAAGAATCCAGTGTGGTCAAGCTTCTAATCATCCCCTCTGAATAAGCACAGCTGGAGAAATCCAAGTGGGAATTCAAAAAATATTTTCTTTTCCATCCTAGGGTTGCACAATCTTTGAGTCAGTTAAATACATTGCTTGAATCCAAAATCTTGCAAATAAACATTTAGCAAGGTCATCAAATTTTGAACCCTTTAGAAGAGGAAAATACCTTTGAAAATTCCAAGTATTACTGCTTGTCCCTAGGGATTTATCCTTAAAGGATTCTAAATATTTTGGCTTATATCTCAATTTCCTCTCTCTAAAGTCAACATTAGGGAACCATTTCCTTGATTCTCTTGATTTCCACATATTGTACCTTGTGGGATGAAAAGAAATTAAGACATAGACATTTAGTTGAAAAGCTAAGCAAGAAAGTGTTTCTAGTAAAAAGAATCCATTAAGAAAAGATAAAAGACAAATTGAACCCCACACATGTGTTTTCTCAGATGATTTCCCACAAGATCAAAGTCCCAAAATCAAACTCCATCAATCCTCACATACATCTTAGTCCAATAAATCTCAAGAAACATCAGTCTATGCTTTACGAAGTTAGAGAAATATTTTCCTATAACTTTTACAAACGTGCTTCAAAATACAATCCCAATTTGTATTCGTTCTATTATTGTCAAAATACAAGTCTTTTTCAACGTTTTGAGTTTCTCACATAGGAGGTATAGCATGTTCTTCAATACCTAGGTCTTGTAAACAAAAGTCTCTCTAAGTTCACTTAGGATCAAAATCATCACATTCATCCATCCTCAAACATCAATCAAAACCCATCTCAAAAACAACTCTTAGAATCTTGGAAAAAATCCTTCATGCTAGGCTTTTGGAAAATCCTTCTAAATCAAAATCAAAATAATATTGTTTAACTAAGTGTGTGTAGATGAATCCTTCTTCATACACTTAGTTAAATTATCACCTTGTGGACAAGTTTATTCCAAGACAACATCTAACCTCTTGGAGTTTATGAGTTCATTATCAAATCCAAATCAAAATCAAAATCAAATCCAAAATCTAAAATCCAAAAGTCCTAAAGTCTAGTATCCCTCCAAGGTTCTTAAGAGTTCTATCATCCACACCACACATCTTTCATTTTCTCTTCACCATCCTTTGATCCTTAACATCTTAGATTTTCTTTTTTGTACCTAAAGTCTAGACCAACCTAAGGAGTTATAGGTTTACCTCCCATATTCCTGAAAGTTGATCCTTATTTTATGGTCCAAACTAGATCTCAACACAAGAAGAGCATGGAAGAAAACAAAAAAACATCTACTTCAAGTGACTTAGGTCAAACTGCACCTAAAATCAACCCCATTGGGTCTAACAATCCCCCACTCAATCTTCCTCTAATACCACAAGATCTTCAAGAGGTAGGTTTCCAAGTGGAGGATATCACAAAAAATGTCCTAGGAATGACTCAACACGAAATCATGGAAATGGTTCAAAATCCTGAAAATCAAGAAATTGTGGACACAATGATGATACTTAATCCTTCACAATACATGTTAGAATTGGCAAAAGAAGGGGCTAAACTCCCTTCTGATTATGATGTGAGCAGTATTATGGAGAAACCTCTTGTGATCATGCCACTAGTCTCATTCAAACCTCCCTTCCAAAGAATCATTCAACCCATCCCACAACCAACATCATCTCATGCTCCAAGTCAACCCATGGTTATGAAGGGAAGTTCATTGCTTCATGCTCTTCAAACACATCCCCTTATAAATAACCAAGACTTAGATGCAAACACCATCTTCCATCGACCAAATACCATCCCTCAAGATCCAAAACATCCATATGTTTTTCTCATCTTTCATGACACCAAGAATCCATCCACTTTCTTTGTATCACCAACATATTCCCTTAACACACAAGTCTCTCTCCCCATGACTTCACAAGAAGGGGGACTATTTGGATAAGGTGGAATCTTTGATCCATAATCATCACTTTCTCAAGGAAACACACCACCCATATTCCCACCATTTTCCCCTCTACCATTAGCCTCCACACCAATCCTTGGTTTAGGGAAACCCCCTTTACCAATCCTCAATCAACCAAATCAAAGCAATCTTCCAATCATGAATCAAATCAACATACGAAATCCTTTGAACATTCTGCCAATATTGTAACACCCGGTGGCACCAATCCAAACAACACAATCAATCATTACACCATTGACAACACCTCAAATATCTCAAAACATTGCCTCCCAAGGACCTAGCATATCAACTGTACCATCCACCACACAATCTTCTATCATCAATTGAACAACACCTCCACCACCACCTCAACAAAATCTCATCGCAACATCTCATACCATTCTGAATCCTCCACCTCCACCACCAAATCCAAATGTGGAAAACCAATACAACATCACACTGCAAGTAGCTCCACAATCCTATCAAAAAGCATTCTAACAGTTTCAAGCTCAACAATCCACACAAGTTGCACAACAAGTATCTCAACAAGCATAGGCATAGCAAGCCACACAACAAGCACAACAAGCTTCTCAAGCTTTATTTCCACAACAACAAGCCACCCAAGCTGCACAAGCTATGTAAGAAGCACAAGCCGCATAGGCTTTGCAAGTTGTACAAGCCACCCAACAAGCTCAAGCTTAGGAACAAGCTCAATATCAAGCCCAAAAAGCTCAAGTGCAACACAATACCAAGCACAACAACAAGCAATTCAGAAACAAGCCTATCAACAAGCTTTGCAACAATACCAAGTGCAACAAGAAGCAACTCAGCTACTCGCCCAACAACAAGCATTGTTGGCACAACAATAGCAAGACCGACAAGAAGCATTGTTGGCGCAACAACAATTGTAGGCATACCAACAAGCATTGACGACACAACAAAACATGCAACAACCTCCCACAAACATGAAAAAAACCCTGCCTATCACTCAAATAATCAAACCACCTCAAAACACATGCATCCCACCACCTGATCCATAAAATGATGTGTCTGCACAAATTAAATTTCTCTCAAAACAAGTTTTAGACCTACAATAAAAAAAACCAACAAAAACCCAAGGGAATTTGTTCCCTTATCCATTCGATAGAAGCATTGTGATAGTTCCATTCCTGGAAGGGTTCAAGATACCTAAATTTGATAAATATCATGGGACTGGTAACCCTGGAGATCACATCGGGGAATTCATGTTCACTATATGGAAGTTTCATACGATGAATCTTATCTAATGTGACTATTCCCTAGGGGTTTGGTTGGACCAGCAATGGAATGGTTCTCTCGCCTTGCTACCATGATCAAAAAGTTCCAAGAAATTGTGGAATTTTTCATACAGAACTATTCATTCAACATAGGCATTGACATGAGTTTAGAAGAACTATCCGCTCTCAAACAAGTCAAGGGGGAAACATTTGCATCCTTCTTGCAGTGATGGTGACCCAAGGCCAACAGGAGCAAGTGAACTATTCCCGAAGAATAACAAATCTATACTATCATTGCTAATCTCGAAGGAACCTTGTCCTTCCATCTGAAAATGTAATACATCACCACATATGATCAGTTGATCCCCAAGGTGCTCAAAATTGAAAGAGCCTTTATCGTACAAGGGGGGACACCTACTTATCAAGACAACCATCCATCAACTAGTTATAACGAAAAACCTTGCACATGGTCAAAGAACAATAACATTACTAATGATAGTGTGGTTGACGCCAAAGTTGTTATCAATACCCCAAGTCCCAAAGAATGATGAGGGACCCACATCTCCATATATTGACCCATATACCTTAGCCTCCACTTTTGAGACAAAGACACCATCAATTCCATACATTTATAATATTAAAGTCATTATCCAAGATAATGGGTGTGGGGATTACAAAATGAAAAAGAGTGCCTTTGTAATAGGAGAGTTACCTCAATCTCCTCGGTCTCATGGGCAACCCCAACTGATGGAAACCACATATCAAACCTTTAAAGAATACCCATCTAGATTCAAATGCTGGGGAGACCTAAGCTGAGAAACAGTGGATGAAAAGAACATATCAAGCCTGCTATACTGAGATGAAAGACTCAAACCTGCTCTTCCAATGGATGATGACAACAAAGGACTACAAATGATGCTTGGCATGGGCTACAACAAAAACAAGAAACTCAGGAAAAATGACAATGGTCTTATAGAGCCTATCATTCTTGAGAAGCGTAGAAGGAATCTTGGCCTTGGATGTACCCCTCCGAAAATAACCATACTTGGCAAAGGTGCCCTGGTTAGAAAATTCAAAACTCCTCCTCAGTTACCAATGTCCATGGGTTTACCTTTAGACAAGTATACCTTTGATATAACCAATGTGTGTGACAAGGACCCCATCACTAACCTACCCATGCTATTCGAGGATTCCTCTCTTTTCATGATCAATACCCTATCTTTCGAACCAAGTAATCAAACCAATGAGCTAAAACTTGTATACCCCCAACTCATCAATTATGACCAATGAGGACCACCGATTTTAGACACGTTAAAAAAATGAGGCTCTATTAGAACTCATGGGATTGTAGGATACTCTACCATGTGATCAAAATTTGGTTTCGAAATTGAGTTGGACACACATGCATACTATGGGGAAACGAATGAATCCCTCAGTCACAAAAGTGAAAATTTAAGAATAATATCTAGGTCTTTGAGTGGAAACCACACCATGGCACTTTGTGACCTAAAAATAGTAAAAAAAAAAGATGCATCCAATGGTGAAAACCTCTGTGAGGCACCAAAGGATGAGGGATTCAATATTCCCCTTAGTGCTATTCATCAGGAAAATTTAGTAGTCTTAGCAGAGAAATGTAATCTAGTCAATCTAGGGACCAAGGAAGCACCACATATCACTTTCTATGCAGAATCACTTTTGATAGAAGAATAGGAACTCCTAGTTGTTTTTCTAATAGAAAGAAAGGTAAACTTTACATGGACCTATGCTGACATGCCTAGTCTTGATTGAGAAGTTTTGGTTCATCATTTAGCCATCTATCTAGAGTAAAAACTAGTAAAAAGCTGAGAAAGATGCATCCACAAATAGCATTACTGGTCAAACTTGAATTACAAAAGCTCCTTGATGTTGACTTCATACAGCCAATTGATTATCCAAAGTGGGTTTCAAATCATGTACCTATCTCTAAGCCCACTGGGAGAATCTGCATCTACACTGACTTCAAGGACCCAAATAAAGCATGACCCAAGGATGATTTCCCTCTCCCAAACATAGACATGATTGTGGATATGACAGCAGGGCATGGAATGCTATCACTAATGGACAAATTCTCAGGGTACAATCAGATCATGATAGCTAAGGATGACCAACACAAGATAACTTTCACTTGTCCATGGGAGACTTACTGCTAGAACATGATGCCATTTGGGTTGAAAAACATAGGAGCTACCTACCAAAGAGCTATGACACTAATCTTCCATGACATGATTCACAAAAATGTGGATGACATATTGGCTAAACCAAAGAATTGTCAGGATCACATAGTGGCACTAAGCTCCATCTTTGACAGGCTAGAAGAATAAAAGGTTAGGCTTAATCCAAAAAAGTGTCTTCGATGTACAATTAGGCAAGCTCCTAGGGTACATTATATCTATGAGGGGAATCGAGATAGACCCTGCCAAAGTCAAAGCAATTCTCAAGATGGAGGCACCAAGAACATTGAAGTAGTTAAGGGGTTTGAAGGGAAGGCTTCAATACATTCGTTGGTTTATAGCACAGTTAGCGGATAAGGCTATCCCATATTATCATCTACTCCACAAGGGGGTAGCATACAAATGGGACGAGGAATGTGACTAGGATTTCAATAAAATCAAGGAGTACTTGCTTACACCATCAATCCTTATGCCACTAATTCCAAACAAGCCATTGATCAGGCTATATATATCGATAACAACAACAGCCCTTGGCACTCTCTTAGGTCAACATGATGAAAAAGGGAAGGAGAGGGCTATTTACTATATCAGTAGAACCATGGTCGGACATGAGCTGAATTACACATTCATCTAGAAGGCTTGCCTAGCAGTGGTTTTTGCAGCACATAAATTTAGGCACTATATGTTGGCTCACCAGATAAAACTCATTGCCAAGATAGACCCTCTCAAGTATCTACTTTCCAAAGCAATGCTCACAGGGCGAACAGTTAAATGGGCCATGATCCTAATAGAGTATTTAGAGCAGAAGGCTATTAAAGGGAGTGTAATTGCTGAGCAACTAGCAGAGGCATCGATATATTCAGAGAACCCACTTATATTAGAGTTCCCTAATGAGTCCATATTTAACCTAAGCATAGAGAATCACTAGAAAGTATATTTTGATGGATCCTACACACAACATGGGTCAAGAGCGAGTTTTTTTCCTTACACGACAAAAAAATTGCATACCAAAGTCGTACAAGTTGTCTTTTCCTTACACAAAAAACATTACAGAATATGAGGCTCTTGTCATAGGACTCAGAATAGCAATACAATGGTAGATCATGGCACTCAAGGTCTATGGAGACTCGCAACTAATCATCAATCAGGTAAATGGCGAATACCAAATGAAAGATGACAAATTGAATCCATACAAGAAGCTGGTGGAAAGCCTCACAAAATTCTTCATTGACATCATGTTTGAGCAAATACCAAGAGAAAATAATAGAGCAACAGATGCCATGGCAACAATCATATCACTACTAGATATCCCACGCAATATCCATAAACATGAATTCTTGGTAGATCAGCTTCTCATATCGGCTTTCATAGTACCAGAGTCTAAATTTGTGTGTGAAATCATTGGTCTTGGTGACCCTTGGTATCATGACATTTACACCTACTTAAAAATAGGAGTCCTCCCCGCTGATATCACCCCGAACCTTAAAAGAATATTCTTCAAAAAGTCATCCCACTTTGTTATCTTAGGAGACACCCTATATCCTAGAAGTATCAAAGGAACCTTGTTATGATTCCTTAATCTTGAGGAAGTTTTGACTGCTTTAATCGAGGTACACAATGGCATTTGTGGATCACATTCGAGTGGTATGACCTTGGCCAAGAAACTACTAAGGACTAGGTACTATTGGCCTATGATGGAGAGAGAAGCTCATGACTATGTTCGAAGGTGTTTGCAATGTCAACAGCATGGGGATCTCATCCATGCACCAGCTCAAGAGCTCCAACCGATTATAACACCTTGGCCCTTTTCACAATGGGGGCTCGATCTCATTGGAAAAATCACACCCACCTCATCCAATGGAAACAAGTTCATTATCACCCCCATTGAGTACTTCACGAAGTGGGTAGAGGCCATCCCAATGACCTACATCACAGGGAAGCATATATCCAAGTTCATCCTAAACTACCTCATCTGTCGCTACGGTGTCCCACAATCCCTTATCTTAGATAACAAGACACCTTTCAAAAACTAGGATGTCCAAGAACTATGCTAAAAATTCAATATCTAACATCGCTTCTCTACTCCATACTACCCCTAGGGAAATGACCAGGCTAAGGCTTCTAATAAAACCATCTTGAAAATCCTAAAGAAGACAGTTAATGAAGCTAGTCATGATTAGAACCTATAGCTAAATCCTACCTTATGGGCCTACCAAACGAGTATGTGCATGCCTACTAGTGCAACCCCATTCTCCCTGGTCTACAGATCATAAGCCATCCTCCCCATTGAGATCAAGCTCCCATCCCACTACTGATGAAGAATATCGGGTATCACAGCTGAACGAGCTAGAACTACTGGATGAGCGGTGCATGGATGCCTTGAATCATCTGCAAGTCTATCAAAACCATCTCAAAGGGAGCTACAACAAGAAGATCAAGAGTCGGACCTTTCAAATCGAAGAGCTCGTATTGAAGGAGAATCAAAAGAATGTACCAAACTTGGATAGCAAGGGAAAATTTGAACCTAATTGGTTGGGACCCTTCATCATCACAACAAGCTACAAATCAGAAGCATATCAACTATCTACACCAGAAGGTGAGCCTTTGTAGGAGCCTATCAATAGCTCCTATATCAAAAAAAAAATGCCTAAACTTGCAAGGTATAAATCCTAAAATATACAAAAAATAAAAATAAAAATAAAATCCAAAAAAATTAGAAAAAGGATTGAAAACAGTAAAGAAGAAAATTATCCTCCAGTGAAAACCACTTCGGTGGTGCTTTGGGCAAGTACCTTGGTGAAAACCTGGAAAACAAGTGCCTTGTGTAAATAAGCACTTTCCATCCACCATGATCCCTACGGCTTGTTCTGCATCATTCATCCATCGCATTCCACTGATCCTTCCATCACCCATATGTGTCTGCATCATAGCTTGATCCTTTGTTTGTATTGTGTTCCCTCCTAGTACTACTTGGCACATTCCTAAGGTTAGTTTGTCCTACCTATATTGAAGTAGTCTATCACCTCATGCTGGGGACATGTTATTATGCCTACATTGGATCAGATTCATGTATATTCTTGAAATCTTCCTTAAAATCAAAAAATCCAGAAACATTCATAAAATTTAAAAAATCCAAAAATATTCATAAAAATAAAAAAACCCCAAAACATCCAAAACATATCAAAATCCCCAAAATAGGTCAAAATTTAGAAAAAAGTCAAAAAATAGAGTCGTCTTGTCAAACTATGGGCCTTTGAGCTCTAAATTTAGGCAAGGCCGTCATTAATGTGCCCCCAGGACACATTAGGTCAGTCCTTTAGGAGTCTGTCATAATAAACTGGCAATCTATTTGTTCATATATCATCAATAAATGAGTCAATGTCAGTCAAACTGTGTGGTCTCTGCATGTATAACGTAGGCAAGGATAATATTTGATCAGCCCTCAAGGCCCTTAGGATAGGTCTTTAGGTTAGGTTCTTGGTCAAAATATCAAAAAACACCAAAAAATTGGAAAATTTGAAAATCAAAATATTTGTAAAACATCTTAAAAATACCAAAAACAGCCTCAAAACATCAAAAAAATTCCAAACATTTGAAAAAAATCCATCCACCCTATTTCATGATCAACCGCAATAGACATCCACTCATAATAAACGATCGTCATCTTCAAAATTTGGTGAAACAATTGGAAAAAATTCTAGCAAATTGAAAGTGAAAACTCAAACATCCAGGTCTCAAGTCTAGGTTAGTAAGTAAACAAGTTGGTAAACTCTTGGTATTAATATCCCATCATCCAGTTAATCCCAAAATCATCTGATAACATCATGTCCTAGGATGCATCCTTCCTATAATGGACATCAACATCAGGCATCATCATAGTTTAGTCTTGGCTAGAGGTACAAAGAAAATTAGCTTCTTTGTTTACTTGATCTTTTCTTTTGATTTATCTTATTGCACTCATTCCAATGACCTCTTGATGATGTCTAAACAAAATGATTTAGAGAGAAAGGAATGGGGCATTGATCATTATTTTTTTATCTGTTGTTCTTGTTGGATATTCTTGTAATATAACCTTGGTTATGCTTACTTTGTTTGGTCTATAGGGAGGGTGTTTTCGATATTTTTTTGACCACATGGGAAGGTTTTTCTTTTCTATGTTTTGGTCTGAAATGTTTGAAATATTTGAACTACATCCCGAATAAGGTTTTGTATGCCAGGTGTGAACAGGGATACCCCTATATGTTCATCAAGTCAAAGTCCATCACACTAGGTACAAAATCATCCTGGTTCTTTATACCTTGATGCATCATATCTTTGTGTGTTATCAAAATTAAGGTAAGTAAGCTCTTTATATCCCCAGTCTCTGATAAGCAATCATCATCATGTTCATTATCATTATCTTGAAGTCTAGGTTTTATTTCTCTTTCTTCTATCTTTTCCAAATACTAATACTAATAGGGTATCATGACATTTAGAAATAAAAACATCTATATATGCATCCATCCTGCATACAAAAAACGTCAACATACTACATATCATTCATGTCATACATAATAGGAAACATCAATCATCTCATACACATTGAATTATTATCAATCATAACGTAGATTGGTTATTCTAAGCATCTCATAAACCATACATTTGCATAATCATATAGGTATCATCACATGTTGCATCATCCATACATATGTCGCATATAACAAAGGTACAAAAAATAAAGATATGGATTGCATCACATTTGCATTATCATCCACCACATAAGCATCATTGAAAACATCACATTTTGCATCATGCATACATACATATTGCATCATCATATCGTACATAGAAAAAATACTAAAAACAAAATAGAACATGTCATTGCATTGCATACATCATCCATAAATACATTATACATCCATCATAATAGTGCATCCACATGGATCCATCATAACATTACATCACATCATAAAGCATATAACATTGTAAAATAAACATTACATGCATCCATCTTGTTGGAAAAACAAGGACAAACAACTGAGAGGGGGGGTGAATCAATTGTCACAAAATAATAAGCTTTTCAAAATTTACTTAACTTAATCTCAGATTTGATGAATAAGCAATTAACCATAAACAATTAACACATCAGAGAGATAAACAAAACCAATATTTTTACATCGAAACCCTGTTAGGGGAAAAACCACAGTGGATGTTAGTCCACAATATTATACCCTGTTAAAAGTATAATGGAATCAATAAAGGGGAATGCACATGCATTCAGGCACGCTTCCTAGAACTCACTACTCAATTACAGAAGGGGCTCATTTCCCTACAATACAAAATAGGATTAAAATCCGAAGGGTCTTAACTGAAAAATTAGCTTCTACACAAGCCTAATTACAGTTCCAATTAAGCACAAAAAATTCCTCTTTTCACTCAAACTACTTCACACTTCGCTCAATATTCTTCACACTCTACTCTGCAATCGAATGATATTCACACATACACACATAGGAGCACACCTAGTAGACGAATCACACTTTGCACCGATGAAGCAATCACTCTTATATATCCGCTACATGAGATTTTATCAACAACTTAGTTGGCTAGGAAAACAAAATATATTTGCAATGTCAACCCAAATTTACAAATAAATTTTTAATGTGAATCCACCAAGGTCGGCCACAACATAGTGGAGACCGAAATTAATATCTCCAACACAAAAAGTCTTCAACTAATTTCACCTCGAAGATTTACAACACGCTACCACCATCATGTCAGCCAAGAACATGAAAAATTGAACCTATGCAAGAAAAGATCTTCGACCACGAGCACACCGATTAATGTGGATGTACTACAAAGAGCACAATCTAGAGACATCCAAAAACATCAAGAAACGACAAAGAAACATCCACAACAACTGAGATTTCCAGAATCACACAAACTTCACTCAGGAACACTAACAGAGACTACAAAACACTGTCAGACTACAACATGATCAAATCTATACGCAGACCTCTGAAACTTCTGATAGATGATCTAGATACTCTAAAAAATAACCCCTTTAGTCCACAACAGCTGAACTTCAATGTAAAGAACAAGATGCATTCATGACCTGCACAATTCTACTGGGAACCTAGAACACTTTCTTTTACAATTTTCTCAATATCCTCAACATATACAACCTCTAATACACAAAATGCTAATAGTGTTTACATCAATGACAAACACATATCAGAAACACATCCACAAAATTCAACACATCCATCCATTACATAAAATAAAATAAGCATCACATCATATATACGCATCACAAGTCATCTCATGTATATAACAAAAAAGTTGAATGTCATGATACATCGGAATCAGATATATAGTATCAAATATACAAGAGGCTAGTCATAAAAATCAACCAATGAATGTATGCACATCATAATTAGGATGTACAAAATAATATGTCCCTGTGTACTATCAGTATCTTGAGTTGCCTTGGCTTTGTCTGCCTCCATGGTGACTACCTTGGCTCTAATGGTGAGACCCTGATGGTCTGACTGATGTGCCTGCACGAGGGGTCCTGGTAGGAGATATCTAACTAATATGAGATAAATTTGGCTCCCTCTACTCCTGTGCCACAACTCTATAGTACACGACCTCATAATACAATGCCTCCTACATTGCATAATCGTACATCTTGGTCGAAACTGTAGCCTGCCCTTGAATTTGTTGAGCCACACCCTCGAACTATTGTCACTGTCTTGTCTCAAGCATAAGGGCCATATCAGAATCCTATCTCATCTGGCACTCTTGTGCCACCTCCTACTGAGCCTAGTCCCTCTCCTGGACCAATGTCTATATTTGGGCCTGTGCCTGCTAAGGATACCCTATAAAAACCTAGATCTGCACCTATAGCACTGCTATCTGACCATCCCTAGGATAGAGACCTGGTGGTGGTCATGGTTGTGGCATATGTGGTTGTCATGGTGGCTAGACTAGTGTCCTCTATCCAATAGGTGGAACTAATGGTGGAACCTATCCATCGTGCCCATCATGTCCTGCACCCCCATCCTGCCCATCCTGTCCTGGCTACTACAGGACCTGTCCAATCCTTGGTCCCCTAACCTTTCCTCTCCCTACAACCGACACTGTTGGTAAAGTCAATCGAACAAGGGCATGGGCCTTCCAATACACATCATAGGCCTGGGTCATCCGTACATACACAAGATCATAAAAGTACACCCATGGCATCATAACCAGCTACCTGAAATCATCAATCACCTACTGGGGGGATCCTCTATCCCCATGCTGCCTCTTTGGATCTGGGGGAAAGGATGGTTCTCTGTGTGTCGTAAGGTGCATCCTACACCTTGAACTGGCGAGCAACCCTATCGGGAAGGTATCACTCAACCATGTAATGCTCCCATCCCTACATATATCAGGACTACTAATAATAGAAAATATGATCGACATCATCGTGCCATCTCAAAAAATGGAGCCAATTCCTCCACTTGAGAATTGTCATCTCATCCAAAACCCACCTTCAGTGCAGGATGCCTATGATACATGTGAAGTGGAGGGTAGTCATCACCCCATATCTATACACCGTAGGATCATTGCGGTCAATTTGAACATCTACAATCTATGGCCTCAAAACAACAATGTGCTTGTAGGCCCACATGTGAAGAAGGGTGACACCCGCTCCAATGTTGTGAGCCCCATTGTAAATGATCTAGTACATATCATGATATAGAGAAGCTAGGACAACTGGCCCCCAAGAATAGATAGTCATCTCCTCCATCATCCGGGACCAAATTATCCCCCAGCCAACACTACATCCTCAAGCTCGTCGATTGGGAACAAGGACTCTCGAGATCATTGCGCCAAAAAACAATGTCAAATCAGGGGAACTCCCCTCATAGCAGCAGAGGTCTATCTGGCCATTGTCCACCTCGTATGAGTCGATGCCAAACAAAGCAAAAATGGCATCACCATCGGCCTTGACATCATAGATGATATGCTCACCATGAATCAGGATCCACCACACATCCTCCAAGGTGACAGTGGCCTCATCGGTTAGTAGGTGGAACAAACAGGTCTCACTCTACCATCTCTCAACTAGGGTTGTCATCATTGTGAGGTGTGTCCACACCTTTGGCATCTATGCAATGTGACCAAACCCGATCACTCTAAGGAAAAACATTTCCCAATTTGACAAATTTCTTACTCTACACAAGAACTGGCTTTTGTGCTCCTTCAAATGGAGCACTGGCAAGACCTCCTACAACCAAAATGTGCATGATGTCAAAAAAATCGTAAAGGACGCTTCTCAAAAATAATTCAAAAATAATTCAAAAGCAAAAGCAAGCCTATATTTCAAAAGTGGTGTAGCATTTTCAAAAGTGACACTCTGCATTTTCTCAAATGTGGTGCTAAAATCAAATGTGACGCTATACTACAGAGGTGATTCGACATTCCTGCACAATGCCAGAAACTCCTAGGGCAGCACAACGCTATATCACAAAGGAAAGTCAGTATTTTTTCCCAACTCTAAAACCCTAGAGCACTGCACAATGCTTCACTACAAATGCAAGTTGACATCTGAAAAAGTGACACCACCTGTAACAATTGTGATTGCTTAGAGAGCCATTTTTAGCTAACCTAAATGAACCTTAATAAATGCACGAAAAATGTGAAAAATAAGAAAAGTTTCAAAAAGAGTATCAGGGGTCATGTGTCCTGAGGCCTCTAGAACTCTTGAACTTGATCCTTCTGATACTTGGGAAGCACACGAGCAGCCATTTCGTCAACATCTCAAAGAAAAAGTGGTAGAATTTCTAAAAGGCAAGTGAGCAAATGATTTGAAAATGACCCTCTTAGCCCTTTATATGCAATTTTTTTTGGGATTTTTGGGTATTTTTTAGTGTTTTTGAACCCATTTAATCTGTTTTTTCCCAAACAAAGCCTGTTTTGGTCTATTTTCATCACCATAAGCCTAATTTTGCATCCTGTGGGTTGTTTTCTACTCCTGAATCATTGTTGAAACTTTTCACAAGCTCGAACTAATTTTGCAATTTTTGCTTAATCTCTCAAGGGGGCAGTATGGTAGTATGGCAACGTAATTGTTCCACTAGGGAAGCAGTGGGGCATCCAAAAAAATCATAATTTTTTTGAATTTTGATCATGGCAGTGTTATTCTTTGAACTGATGTAGTAAATGCCTCGTTTCAAAGAGGGGAAAAATGTAGACACTAAAAATGTCCTAATTGATACTATGCATCTGATTTTGATTAACTAACACCACTTATTTTGAATTCATCTCAATTTGATCAATTAATTGAATAATCAACATTATTTAATTAAAATCAGTAAATTTAGCTATTAATCAAATAATTAAATTTATATGATTAATTCACCCTTCTTCTAACTAATTTTCATCATATTTAATTAAATCCTCTCTAATCCTCTCATTTGATTAAAAAATCAATCAAATCAAATCTCGCATCTCCTAATCCACTCCAATTAATTAATTCTAGATTAGTTAATCCTAAATCAACTTTCTAATCATCATTATCAAATCCTCCAGCTTTTAACTCCTCAAGAGTTAAATAAACTATGGTCAACTAACTAGGTTGCACATAAAATCAATTTATTCTAATTATCTAATTCCTCAATTATCCTCACAAAGGCATATTCTAAGGAATATTCCTCTCAACCACCTCTAATTCAATTTCCCTCCAAAAGATTTCAAAAATCTATCACATCCTCTTACATTTGCAATAACTTCTCTTACAACCTTTCAAATCCTCTTACAACAATTTGAAATTCTCAACCAACATTTGCTTCTCCTCCATCCTCTTCCACTCACACATTTCCCAAAATGTGCTCCACCTTCCTCCAATAGAATTGTGACACTTGGCACATTCTCATTAGCTTTCAATTTATCCCACATTCACCAATTTCCTTCATTCTTCAACCCTTGAATACGTCTAGTTGTCAGCCCCTTCAGTTTAGAAGAGTTGGTCACCCCGTGCACTGTCCCGTGCTACATATTTATAAAGTTGGGAGAAATATTTCATTTTTTAAGTACTTAAGTCATTGTCCTCAAGGGTTTTATTTCCATTGGCCAAGTCGTGGCCCCGCCTTAAAACTAACATTTGGCATATGCTAGAATATGGCCTATTAGATTTGAATATTTAATCCCCACCACCCATCGCACACTGCACGGGCATTAATGGATAGCCATCATAAGATGTGTGAGGTACATGAGATTCTGACATGTGTCCTTGCCATGTGGGGCCCAACCCTTATACAAGCGCTCGATGATCGATGTTGGGGAGATTGATTGTTGTTATGCAGGGTTAGAATTTAATCTTGATAGTTCATTGCACACCTAACAACGTTTAATTGATGCCCACTTGAAAAGCTTGCAAGGTACATGAGCGGATGATGCATGGAGTTTCCTAACTATCATGCAGAGTGTGGCAGAGCCCATGGAATGAATGATGTGGCTCCGAGTCAATAGGTTCTTGTTGGCCAAAGGATGATGAGCTATGGTCTCAGGTTTTCAAACCTGATTTGACCTCATCTAAGCCACTAGATTTTCCATCTCATTCTGAAATCAATGACCAACATTCAAAAGATTAGAAATGTGAATGTTTAGTCATTTTTCTCTACAACCAATGAGCATTAATGGTGTATGCTCTTTAGGAGTGATCAATTGGGTCCCAATGCCTACGAGAAATTAATTCTTGGTTATTATGAGGAATGACACACAAATCTCCAAGTACCTAGGTGATTAACGGTGATGAAATGGATGCCAATTATTAATTGCTTGCTTGAGCGTGTGACACAAAAAATTATGATAAAAAACCATCAAACTTGCTTGATAAATATGGATTGAATGGCTGCCATTTTCACCATTGCAATCAGTAGTTAGCATTTTTATGAATTTGTGGAGAGAGTGAAGAGTGTTCCATTGTGAGTTTGAGAAGTTACTAGGCTGAGAAGATGAGCAAGCCAGTTACTTCTATGTTACCAGTAAGAAGGTCTCCAAGACTCAATGTGCCAAAACCTCCTGGAAATGTCTCTAAACACGAGTAGAATGTACTTGAAAAAATTCTAATCCTGAAGGAGAAGGGCAAAGAGATGGCCCCTAGTGAGGGGCCTACACTAATTCCCACCAGATGCAGTAGTAGGTTGAGGAACCAAGGTGTGACTATAGAGACAGTGGAGGCCAAAGGTAAAGAGCCTACAGGGTTCGTACCAGGAGTGCGAAGAAAAATAAGGTATGGTCGAGCTTCCTATGGAAGAAAGAGCTCCCCAATTGCCATCACAGATAGCCATTCAAAGAGTGGAATGGAAATAGGCTTGGGTTACCAGTAGTATCTTATGATGTTGAATCAATTGGTAGCCTCGGGAGTGGAAGTATTATTGGTCCCAACAATATCGGTAAAAAATCTAAGCGGGCATGATGGCTTTGCTCCTGGTAATGATAAAGATGAGGATGAAGTGAAAGTTTGTTCCCCGCATCTTGCAAGGATGCACAATGGGAATGTGTACCATGGGTCAGGTTCTGGTGTTGGTTCTTTTTTTGGTTAAGTGAAATGGTGTGTGGATTTAGTAATTTTGTGATGATGATAGAGTTGGTGTGGTGGTTTTCTTCTATTCCTTGCATATGTTGTTGTTTTTTTGGTTTTCATACTAACTGTGGACATTCGAGGCCAATATTATGAAGTTTGTTTTTGACATGGATGTGGAGTGTGATGCCTAGTTGGTGGTTAAAGGAATTTTTTGGAAAAATTTGCATTTTCTTTTTGATGGTGGTTATCAACTTTGTGTCCTCGTACTCAACAAATGATTGCAGTTGATCTCATGGTGAATTTTGAAATGAAATCCAAATTTGTGCTGAAATGAAACATTCTAGAAATGTAATTGCATTTTGAGCCAGATGTTTGTTGCTCCCTTGTGCTATAAAAGGAATTTCATGGCTCATTGCAAAGAGGTTCTAAAAAATTTGAGTCTAGTATATGGTCCAGATAGAAATTAGGTGTAGAAAGGATGTCAATGAATAGAACAGTTGAATAGTCTTGGTTTTGAATCTTATATGTAATGATCTTAAAGCAATTTTACTAAAATTACTAATATTGAAACAAATCTTATATCCAAAAAATTTACTTTCCTGTTGTAAATTTCTAAAAATTATGAACAAAATATCAATGGTATTTTCATTTATCATCAAATGCTTATTTGAATGTGTGTCCTTGTTTCTACTTTAACTCAAAGAGTTAACTAGATGCTTGAATAGGGTCACAGATTTGTGAGAATTTTCAAAGGATCTGATAAGAAGTCATGTTTTAGGAATTGTGTGTTTTCATGATGTAAGGCATTGTGAAAATAGTCCATTATTATCAGAGTTATAAAATTTGTGTATTAATGGTTATTACATGTTTGACTCCATTCCCCAATTGATGAAACACTGGTCTATTTGTTAGAAATATTTGCAATTGAATGTTTTGATGGTTTACTTGATCACGGAATTAAAATGAGAGAATGATACATTTAAAATCTATCAATCATGAAGAATGTGCTTGAAATACTTTCTTGTTCCTGGTAAATAAATGATCATTTACCTAAAGATTAGCCAATCTTTTGGTGGATTATGTTTATTTGCTAATTATGGGAACCAATCTATGTGTTGAGGTGTTTTCCATAAAATGGAGCAAAATGAACACAAATAGGAACACCCTCCTAGGTCTCATAGAGCTTGAAGTGAAGGAGTAAAGATCTTAGAGTCCTTCACTCGTTATGTTGGCCATTCATCTTAAGGGTTCTCGATTATAGGAGTTGGATACTCTTTAGAGAATTTTAAGGGTGTACTAGAAGAAACACCAATAGAATGGTGACTCTATTGGGGATAGTTTTCCTTTCTCTAGATGTAGATATGTATATCACAGAGTCAAATGGTGTGGTACTTATGAATGTAATGTTCAAATATTGAAAAATTCATGAACCTGGTAGAAAATTTGATTGCAGCAAAGTTCAAAGGATCTAAAAGTGACTCTGTTGTGGAAGAAAACCTAGAATATGTTCTATTCTTGAAGAAAATTCATCCCATTTGAAATTTAATCCTCCATAACAGGAGGTGGAAACTCTGACTAATAACCTGATAAAGTGTTCATCGAAGCCCCAGTTCTGTAGATTTAGAGACAAAAGCTAAGCGGTTGTTGCAAACTTCCAAGTATTCTCATAGAATTAAAGAAAATTTGATCATGTTTGTAAGCAAATTATGAGAAATTTTCTATACTCGGGATGTAAATGATTCCCTATTAGGTGAATTTTCACTAGATGAGGGAATAATGGTGGTAATTTAGCATGCCTTTTGAATGTGAATTGCAATTAGTCCATTATCCTAAATAAGCATGTTTTATTGTAAGATATTAAGCAAAATTCATAGGAGGTGTATATTGTAAAGGCTTAGTTTCATAATTGCTGAAAGGAGTTTGAATTACCTTGTGTAATTGTAAAGAAAATTTTATAATCCTCTTTCAAGGACTGAAGATGCATTGCCAAGTTGCACATTATGGTTTAGATATCAATGTAACCATGCATGATGGACAACCTTTGTTGTGTCAAGGGAATTTCAGTGCCAAGAGGTACAAAGCCATTAGTTTTGATAACATTTATGGTTATCCAAATTTTGTACCACCTAAGATCAGAGATAGGATACCAAAATTTAATGGTGCTAGAGTTGAATCAACAAGCGAACATCTGCAAGAGTTTGTTGATATGATTGGAGATTATGAATTGGACTTTGAAGTTGTCATGAAATTATTTATTCAGTCCTTGAGAGGAGATGCAAGAGATTGGTTCTCTTATTTGTAATCTTCCTCCATACATTCATGGGAGGAGTTTAAAGTATTGTTCATGGAACAGTTTGGAGAAAGGATTGATCCAGTCCTAATTAGACAAAAATTCATGAGCATAGAGAAAGAAGAAGATGAGCTAGTTCCATCTTTTCATCTTAGATTCTCAAAGATTATAAGAGAAATCCTTGCAATCATAAGACTGAATGATGCAAAGTGTTTAGTGGTGTACATGGGTGCATTTGATAAAAAGATGAGTTACCTCTTAAGAGATAAAGATCCTACTACATTGCATGAAGCATACCAAATTTCCATAGACATTGAAAACAATTTGAAATATTTGGTGATGAAGGGATATTCAGCCACCAATGCTAGTCACCCTAGTACATTTCATGCAAATGAAACTAGTGGGTAAATTAGTAGAAATTTATGCCAAAATGACAAGGATTCTATTGTTTCAATTTCCCCATCATCACAATATGAGAATCATGCTAATACCTAAGTGAAAAGCTCATTGGATCAAAGC
This sequence comes from Sequoia sempervirens, assembly GCA_007258455.2. NCBI lineage: Eukaryota > Viridiplantae > Streptophyta > Pinopsida > Cupressales > Cupressaceae > Sequoia > Sequoia sempervirens. The sequence continues at coordinate 81,645,599 of VDFB02000007.1, forward strand.
AAGATTGATCAAGTTTTCTTAGCCAAGATCTTACATGAGATGAAAAGTTATCAAGTGGAATCACCTTATGATCTATTTTCTAGGTTTGTGGACACTTTATTAGAGATACCTAAAAATTCCAGATAGGATGACTCAGTATGTATCAATTTTTTTTGTGAAATGTATCAATCAAGATTGAGTACTTTACCAAAGGAATTGAAACCTCACAATTTGAGCCAAGTAATTAATTGGATAAGGGTTTTAGATTAGGCTAATAATGAATATACACAAAAAATATTACCTCAGAGTGTCACTAGTGGATACCATGAGGAGGAGAATCAAAGGTCAGTGCTACCAGGTCGAGAGGATGTGTCAAAATCCGAGTAGCTGGTTGACGACTGTTGTCATTTCACAAGCACCATAGATACAAATCCATATAGAAATGATGAGAATGGAGATATATAATATGAGGATAAGGAAATGGTGCATGATTTATGTCCTTGGGATGTCTTAGATGATGAGCGACTAAAAGGGGTGCTAGGAGAAATCCCATATCCTGATTTGATCAAGAACAATGATGCACAAATTAGTGACCAAGGTGATGAAATTGAACCTGGTCGGTTGTCCATTAATTATAATTCTTCTTATGAGATGGAAATGGAATCTCTTGCTTCAATTAGAGGACATGTCGATAGCCCGGAAGGGGTGCACCTACTTAGGAGAGAAAAATTTTCATGTGAAGAGTTCTCAGGATTTGGATCCATAATCTTACATACAAATGATGAAGGGGATGTTGGAAATGTTTCTATATACTCTTCAAGTGATTACACTAACTTGGAATGCACTGATGATCCTAGGGAATGGGACCCTCATATTGAGAAAGTAGGAGTATATGCGATAACAATGAAGATGTGGCACAATCCCTTATATGATGAACCCTCACCGGTGTGTGAGGTGATAAATGATGATCCTTACTAGTGTAGGATTAATCCAATCTTCATTGAAAATATCGATGAGTGCTTGACAAGTATCACTTTTGAACACATGGGATATGGTACAAGTGAGACAACAAGAAGTGAAGACTAGGTTGACACTAGGGTTTTTAACTTTATCCTTGAGGAAGTATATCACAAGAAATGTGCATTAGCACAAGTATGGATGGAGTAGTTTTCCCACAAGTGATTGAGTAGATTGTATCTAATGATTACCAAGAGGGTAACTTAGATTTGTTGATAATTAAATATAATAGTTGTTCACAGGGTGAAGAATTTGAAGATAAGGATGGCATTATCCATGGTAATAGTCCTAAATACAACACTGGTATTGAGGGGGATGTAGATGAATATACTCATGTTCCTATGATACATGATTGTATATTTGAAATAGAGGTTGAATTGTCAGTTATACATGATAATGGAGATAACATAGACACATATGGAGGGAGAATCCTATTATTGAATAATCAAGTTGTGCATTCGGATGGGTACATTGGTCTTGAAGCAGTATTACTGCATGTTGATGAGGAGGAACAACTTGATGAATATTTAGAGTATGTTGATTATGCAGAATGGTTTGATCCATGTGGAGAGGAACTTAGGGGTGCATATAGCATGAAGTAGATTTTAATCAATATGAATGTGCACTTGAATTCTTTGTTGATTCCCCTCACTTACTGGACCTTATCATGGAATTGCTCACATATAATGAGGATAACACTCATGTCAAGCATAATGAAGATGTTGTTGAATATGAATCATTTTCCTTTAACACTTCAAAAACTTGGCCCAACATACAACAAAGTGTCTATGAAGGATTTCAATTTGATATTCAAATTGAATGTGTTGTCTGCACCTATGGTCAAGTGGAGTATGAATGTTTTAATTTTCCAACTCGATGGGATGAGCCTATAGTGGAACATGACAATGTTTTTGACAAAGGAAAGAACTAGTCCTGAGTTTTTGGGGGCCATGGGCCTCCAGTTTCAGAATTGAAGCCAATTGAAATAAAGAGGATTCTTGGAAGACAAATTGCATTGTATAGCCTATGAATATTGTATATAGGTTTGGTTTGGTGTGTTTCTTTCCAGTTGTGTCTTCTTGCCTTGTCCGGGAAAGCTCCTAGGTTTTTTGTGCTTCTGCCCTAGTCTGTTTCAAACTAAGATCTAGATTCTTTGTATACCCACTCGGGGTATAAGTCCCTAAGCATGATCCATTGATAGAGATCCCAAAATTCTTGCAAAAACTCGAGAAAATCATGACTTAGATCATGATTGTTAAGCTTTGTGTCCAAGGATGGGCTAAGGTTTTGGTCAGTGAACCCTTACCTTATAAATGTTATATCCTAAAACCCTTAAACATTATAATTTTGCATTGACCTGTTCCCACCCGTTATAGGTCGAGTTAGTGATCATTTAAGCCCTTGAATGTGTCTTGTAGACAATAAAATTTGGTCTAAGCCTGCGACGTCAATTTCTTCATAATTTGTATCTTCATGGTCATGACTAAATAATGTTAATTATTTAATTATTTTCTAAAGTCCTTAATTCTTCTATTAATTAAATAAACTTAATTATTTAGTTAATCCACTTTAACAATTATTCAACTATAAATTAAATAATCTTAAGTATTTAATTAATTCACAAGTTATCTTTATTCTTCTATTAATTATATAAACTTAATTATTTAATTAATTCATATTGTATTTATTTTATCCTGATTAATTAAATAAAAGTTCTTTATTTAATTACATCACTAATTAACTCTATCCTCCTTGAATTAAATAAATTCTTGTTTAATTTATCTTTATCATATTTCTTACTATAATTAAATAAATACTTTAATTATTTAATTATTCATTTAACCTTTTCACCACTCAATTAAATAAATCTTATTTGTTTAATTAATCCTTAAATGTAGAATCTTGAATTAAATAAATCATTTAATGCATAAAATTCTATTTTGAACACATTCTTCTATATTTGGGTAAACACTTAAGTTATCTAAGTATTCATTCTTACTCAACTCGAGATCTATTTAAATCAATCAGTTATCTTCTGATTTAATGACTGATTGTCTTTCACGAATGAACTCTATGTCAGAACCAGTTAATTTTCTAGTTCTAATGTGTATGAATGCACATGCTTATTAATTAAATATCTTTATTTAATTAATTAAATCTTGTGCGTGCATTTGAACAAAACATTGCTTTTAATCTATCCTTATCTTTGTCATGCAAAGGTAATTCTTTTTTTTTTGAATACCAAACTTGAAGATTAAATCATAATTTAAGCTTTATCTCTATTCTTAGTTTTTATCACTCATGTCACTACTAACAGTTATCATAATGCATATCAAATCTTTTAATCTAAATCATTTGTTGATCTTTCAATCCTAGTCTATCATTTGAATGATCAATTTTCTATAAATTGATCTATCTTTCATCATTTCAATCTCTCCTGAAATCTTATGACTTTTGGAAGCATATCTATTATCTGAATCTTTGATGTTTTGCTAAATCACTATCATAGGCTATACTTGCACAGAGAAATCTGAGGGAAATTATACTACAACGACAAAATGGAGAAGGGTAATCGAGGTCAGACATGGAACTACGTAGATATTGGGTGAGATTGTTCAATTTATTTATGTTTTAGCTTTCCTTTGTTCTCTATTGTTTAGCTTAGATTGCATTAGAGCTTGAATTGCATTGTTGTGTGCTATTTAACCTTTCATTATATTTCCTAATGTTACATTTGGTGAACCTGACGTGAAGACACTATCTTCGCGAATCCGTAGACTTTTATTCAAAATTTTCAAGTATCGTACGAAACAACTAAATTGATTATACGAACCGCATCTAAGAAATACAACAATGCATCTGGAAAACTTCAATGCATCCATGAATTTTTGAGATGCATTTAATTGGTGAAAATCCATGACGCATTTGTCACTTTATACGATGCATCTGACTGCATGTGTTTTGGAGTTAGCTAGTGTTTACAAGACGTATCATAGAAGACAGTTTTCAAAACCCCTCTTGCAGGACGATCATCAAAGAAATATTACAAAACTACTAATGAATTTTATGTAGGATGTGTATGGAAGATCTTTTTTTTTGAAACAAATTATTTTGTAGATTAGCAAATTGTCATTTGGGTTTAAAAATTAACTATTGTCTACTGTGTTTGGTGTGAAAGCACACTTTGTTATTACCCTTTACGATTTGTTATATTGAAGTATCCTCTCCCCTTGCACATTCATGTGATACTGGGTGTAAGAGAACTGGTTACTGACTCTAGAAATTGGGCATATCCTAGTGGGAAAAAGTACTCACCCCAGGACAACTCATACTGGTAGCACTCTAAACCCGAGGGACTTCCAGTTGGTATATAAAGTTGGGTTCTTGGGGAAATCCCAACGAATCACGAGTATTGTTCTGATGAGATGGATCGAAAGGGACTCTCGCCCTATGGATGATACCCCATGAACGAAATGCCCGAATTAAACAACTTTATTTGTAGTGTCCAAAATCCTTCTATTTACTGGTGCAGTAGGTTGGACCTGTGAAGCCATCTCACATTCTTACGGTTCATGTGTAGAGATCAGAAGTATGCCATGGGAGTTTCATGGGTACTGTAGCTGGGCTGCCCTAAATGAAGTGTTGAGCCATGGAGGGGAGCCAGTGGGGTCAAGCTACCAATCATCTGCCTTGAATAAGCGTAGCTGGGGTAAAACCCAAGTGAGAACTCAGTAAATATTGTCCTACACAGCCTAGGATGTGCTTGTCTGTTATCAAATTAAAAGTTCTTTGAGTCCAAATCAAACTAAAAATACATTATCTTTTGATTATCTTTGTTTCCCAAAACTTGATCATGAAACAGAGTCAATTTTATATTACAATTCACTAGAAAACCGCAACTGTCAACAGAGTCACAACTATTCACCAGAAAGTCACAATTATTCTTTCGAGTCACATCTGTTTAAATTTGAGTCACATATGTCAGTATAGCTCATATATGTTTAAATTAGAGTCACATCTATTAGAAAAAATCACATCTATTTAGTCTTACACCGCATTTGATAGCTTAGTCGCATCCGTCACAACCTCTATTACTGGAAAACCTTAATTGATACCTTCTATGATGCATCTGACTAGGTGAGCTACATCTACGGTCTGGAACGACGCATATGCCCCTGTCATAGAAACAACCTTCTTTTACCAGTACACAATCAAAGTTTAGAAAACCACATCTGATCAGTATAGAGTCGCGATTGATACCCTGAGTCGCATTTGTTGTAAAAAAAATTGCATCTATCTGATACTAGGTTTGAATTGACTATAAAATTGCAACTGAGAAAGAAAACCACAATTGAGAAACAAAATTGCAACTGTTAAATTCTACAATGCATCTGCCTGAGTATCAGAAAACCAAAATTTCCTATCACAGACCGAGAACAAACAGTCAAACTAGTATCTGACTTATCCTTTTTCACTAATTCTTGGACATAAACCATAACATTCGCTCAAAAATTGCATGATTACATACTTTAGGAATCATTCAGTCTTAGCGATAGGTACCTTAGTCATACATTTTACTATCATCTTAGGGTTCTTTATTTCCTATAGAGAGATAATCTTTTGTAGATTTTAGGATAGGCACCTTTCATGCTCTAGATAAACCGCTGATTCAACCAATGTTTTCATTGAACCTAGTCATCATATCTTTTGTCCTACACGTGAATCCTTTCATCTCATCAGTCTAGCTAGGGAGTTCACCTTATCTTTTAGTCCTAGTCCTATGAAGGTTCCTTGTCAAAACTAAATTGAAACCTAGGTTACACTTTAGCTGATAGATAGCCTCTTTTAGAATCTTCCAAATCGATCACTTAGACCTTTGTATATTTAGATATTGTCATCCTAGAATAGTGTTATCTTAGACATACCTTATTTGTAGAGAAAATACCAAAAACATAGCTACATACATTCATCCTTTATATTCAGAAAATCCCAAAAACATAGATTAGACTTATAATCATCCATACACTTAGCTTTTGCATCACTTGCACTTTGAGCTTACATCACATTGTTTAACCCATATCAAAAAGGAAAGAACAAGAAAAAATGGCTGATCCAAACGAATTCATCAATCTGTTCTCAAACCCCTTTGCAGGGGAAACTTCATCTAGACCTCACAAGACTTTGTTAGAAAAATTTGTTACTAGAGACACACAAGGACGTGCTACAGTGGAAGAACTAGATGTCGCCGAACAGGACCCTAAGTTTGCTTCCTTTGTAGATGACTATCTAGAAAATGATCCTCAATGAAACTTAGCCAAACTTCTAGTAGAAGGTGCTAAACTACCTCCTGGTTTTGATATTTGTACCCTACAAACTGCATCTACCCAGGGAATAAACACCACTACCACTAGTGCTACTATACCTCAAGTGACTACTTCTATACCATTTGGAGGACCTACACAGAATGAATCAACAATACACACCACTCCATTTGGTACACCTACTTTGATAGAGGGGCTAAATTTTACCCTAGGGGCATCATCATCCAATCCCTTCAGTCCTCTTTCTAGGAACAAAAAATCTAGAACATCAGCTCCTATACCAAGTGCCAATGTCAGTAACACTATTCCATAGATAGCAGCTATACCTATTGTTCATGTCGCTAGTACTATACCACAGATTGGGGGTTCATAGACAAGAGGCATATCCTCTTTCCAATATGGAAACCGACCCAACACCTCACAGATTTTTAGTCAAAATCCATTTTCCCAAACTCCGAATCAAAATCCATTCACTAACATTTTGAATAAAAACCTGTTCACTAACATTCCAAATCCAAATCCACTTTACATACCCACATTTAACCAAAATCCATCAAAAAATGTTTGATACCAAAACACATACATAGATCCAAATAATCCAGCTAACACATCATTAACTCAAGTTGACGTCCTGCAGACAAATGCATGCACTTCAAACACAGATGGATAACATGGTAGTGTCTAACAAGAAAACCTTTTCAACAAAGGATTTATGCCCATTTCCCTTCGATAAATCATTGTACATGACACCTTTCCCTCATGTGTATGTCATACCAAACTTTCCCAAGTACAATGGAAAGCGAAACCCAATCGAACACATAAGGGAATTTTCCATGATGTGCATAGATGTCACCTATGACCCCACCTATCTTATGAGACTCTTTCCGAGAAGTCTTGTTGAAATTGCATTAGAGTGGTTTTTAGGTCTTGACTATGGCATAAAATCATGGGGTGAATTGGTTGAGAAATTCATTGAAAACTTCTCTTTTAACATCGAAAATGAAATAAACATAGCAACCTTATGTCATACTACACAATACGAAGGGGAAAATTTTATTGCTTTCTTCCAGAGATGGAGAACTATAGCCAATCGATGTCCTGTCGAGATACCTGAGAAATAGAAGATCACTATGTTCCAAGAAAACCTCAACCCAAAATTGAGAAGTAACTTAAGGGTACATTGTTGCACATCCTTTATAGAACTAGTGGAAAAAGGGGTCATACTAGAAAAAGATCTCATGGAAAAAGGGGAACTTAAGACACAGACACCCAACAAAAATCCAGCTGTGCAAAACACCCCCAATGATAGAAACAAATTTTGGTCTCGGAACAAAAACGTTACCAATGATGGGGTAGTTGATGCTAAAAATTTATAAGCATGACTGATCATCACACTGCAATGACATAACCCCTCTACCAACATGCTTAACGTTGTCAATCAACCTCCTAACACTATCCAAAACACCCAACGCCCACAACAATAGAGGAGGTTTCAGAAACGTGAGTTCACTCCCTTAAGGGAACCCATCAACCTTATATAGCTTCAAGAGCCAAGACAATACAATCTAGGGAAATTTAAACCAGTTTGGTGGGATGACAATGCATTTTGTGATTTCCATAGAACTAAGGGACATAACCTACAAAATTTTTGACAACTGAAAAATATCATACAGGATCTTGTTGAGAATAAAATTATTGAAGTTAGCATACAGAAACAAAAGTCATCAAACACTGATCACAAAGTATTTTTTGATCCACTACATGACCATGGTAAAGGAAATGTTCCTAGTTAGAGTAACAAGACCAATATGTTGGAAAACTACGCTAATGTCAAGCATGATTATAGTAGTGGAAAAATCATAAATCACCTTTAGGACACTAATGAGAATATCAATACCATTGCCATAAATAGAACTCCCGAGTGTGTTGTCAATACTTGTCAGACTAAGATCACTATCCAAGTCCCTTCATTGCAGCAACCACCATAGACTTCCAAGTTGTTGTATAACTTGATCAATTGGGGAAGACCCCAGCCCAAATCTCCATCCTGGAACTATTGCGTATCTCCCCTGAACATCGATCCATTTTAGACAAAGCTTTACAAAGAACCACTGTCCCTAATGATCTCGATGTGAATCATTTCTAGGAAATGGTAGGCTACTTGACCAATAATCATCATGCCACATTCTTCGAACAAGACTATGCAATTGAGAAGAAAAATCATAATGACCCTTTACATCTTGAAGTCCTTGTTGACGACACTAAATTTAGACGAGTTTTAGAAGACGAAGAAGTAGGGTTAAATCTTTGCACTTTAAAATTGATTAAGGCATTAGGTTTCTCGAAAGTGTGTGTAGGCACCACCAAAAGTATTATCATTAAGGCTTATGATGATGAGGAATGAAAATCAAAGGGGGCAGTAACACTTCCTATCAGAATTGGTCCTGCAGTAATATAGACAAAATTCTAGGTCTTGGATTTCACCCTTCCCTACAACCTTCTGCTAGGTAGACCTTGGATTCATGCCATGAAGGCAATCCCTTCCACATATTATCAATGTCTCAAATTCCCTCACAATGGCACTGAAATAACAATAGATGGTGACCCAGATCCATTCCAATATTGCACCAGTCTAAAAGAGATACCCTAATGCCAAGTGCCAGTAAACCAAGAGGCTTCATCGTCCAATTTATCTCACTATGTCAATCCATCCACTCTCACTAGAACATCTACTCCAACTTAATTTCTTTCCACTCCTAGGGTCGAGATCCAAGACAAGGGTTGTGGAGAATACCACATGAAGACATCTTATTGTGTTAGCCATTTGATTCCTCCTAAATCATACAATTTACCTATAGCAGATAGGAGACAATCAGTGGTCACTTACACATCCCTCCCTCAACAACCTTTGCAAAATGGGGAGAATTATGAAAAGAATCCATACACGCAGAAGATATCACCTCCTGGTTTATAGAGAAGATAATGAAGAACCTCCCCCACTTGCTCAGATACCTACACATCAGTATGGAAAGGGCTTTACCATAATGCAGTGGAAGGGATATAATAGACATAGTGGTTTAGGATTACATCAAGATGGGAGGACTAGACCAATCATTGTTTCAAAGTGGCCGAAAGGCTTAGGGCTTGGGTTTCAACTAATTCAGATTAGCGTTCCTAGTACCACATCACCCTTAATCAAGGAAGTAAGTGCTTTATAAGATATTGATACATCTCATAAACCATCTGACCAACACTACTGTGACTCCCCCAACTCAAATGAATATGAGTGGGATTTTGTATCCTCCACCTCTTCCATGGGCCTTGATAAAGTTTTTGGAGAACTTGACTTATTGTTGAAATCCTCACCAAATCCATTAAATTCTTGTCCACCAAAGAATATGACAAAAGAGGAATGGTTTAAACATTACTATTGGGAATCTCTTGATCCTACCTCTTGGCAACTTGATACATCCGTTTCAGATAACCAAACCTTGGCATTAGGCCCACCTCAAAATCCACCTAGATCTAAGCAAAAGAGAAAAAAGGACTTGGTACAAAACTTTTGTGACCATATGAACAACTTAATCCTTACCTTGACTCCATTGAACTTTGAAAACTTCGATGATGACATGCCCTTAGTTTATCCCCAACTCATTGATTGGGACCAACAAGACACACCCGTCTTAGACATTTTTGAGAACGACGAAGCAATTGTTGAGTTCCTAGGACTAAGAGAAGGCATACCTAGTGGTGATCACAAGGTTGGATTTACTATTGACTTGGAAAATAAAGAATATTTTGGGGAATTTGTTCAACCCTCCAATCACAAAAATAAGAAAATGAATGAAAAATACAAAAATGATGAGTCTTTAGGTGAAAGCTACAAGGCGCCTCTAGACAATGAAAAATTAAAAATAAAGGACATATCGAAAGGCGAAAACCTCTCCGAGGCACCTAAGGATGGAGGTTTCAACATTCCCCCTATTGCATAGGAGAATTCACCAATGCTAGTTGAAGAATTAGTGGAAGTCAACATAGGTACATAAAGAAGAGCATCATTGACAAAAGAAGAGCAGACAAAATTCCACAACTTCTTTACACAGAGACAAATTAATTTTGCTTGGTCATATGTAGAAATTCCTGGGTTGGATCCTGAACTTGTTCTACATCACTTGCCTTTACAACCAAGTGTAAAATTAGTGAAATAGAAATGAGGAAAATGCACCCATAGATTGCTATATTAGTCAAGGTAGAACTCAAGAAACTGTTAGATGTTGGTTTCATTAGATCAATCGACTATGCAGATTGGATTTCCAATCTTGTACTAGTCACTAAACCAATAGGGGGCATCTGCATCTACACAAATTTTAGAGATATCAACAAGGCTTTCCCTAAGGATGACTTCCCTCTACCCAACATTAACATGATAGTAGACATGACAAGAGGATATGAGATGTTGTCCAATATGGATGGATTTTCAGTGTATAATAAGATTAGAATTGCAACTGAAGACCAATCTAAAACAACTTTCACATGTCCTTGGGGAACTTATTGTTGGAATGTCATGCCCTTTGGACTCAAAAATGTTGGAGCAACCTATCATCATGCCATGACCACTATTTTTCATGACCTTGTACACACCCTTATGGAGGATTATGTCGATGACATTATTGTTAAATCCAAGACAAGGGCAGATCATTTACATGTTTGGACAAGATATTTCAAAGGCTAGAAAAGTATAAAGTGAGACTAAATCCCAAGAAATGTGTGTTTGGAGTGAAATTAGGAAAGCTTTTGGGTTATATAATTTCTAGAAGGGGCATTGAAGTGGGTCTATCCAAGGTAAAATCAATCATAGACATGCCTCCACCAACTAATCTCAGTCAACTAAAGACATTACAAGGGAGACTGCAATCCATCAGAAGATTTATAGTGCAGTTAGCAGATAAGACACATTCCTTTCAACATTTACTTAAGAAAGGGGTACCCTTTGCATGGACAATTAGGTTCCAAGAGGCTTTTCAACTAATCAAAGAATATCTATTCACACCACTAGTCTTAATGTCACCTATTGAGGGATGACCATTGATTCTCTATATTTCAATAACCCATTCATCACTCAGAGCATTGCTTGCACAAAATGATGATGGTCATGAAAGGCCAGTATACTATATTAGTCAGACCTTGGTAGGTTATGAGCTCAACTATAGTACCATTGAATGTGGTTGTCTTGCTATAGTATTTGCTACTAAAAAACTAAGGAACTATATGCTAAACCATCAGACAATGTTGATTGCCAAGATAGATCCTTTGAAATATCTTCTAAGCAAAGCAACATTAACAGGGTGACTGGCCAAATGGGTTATGATACTTAGTGAGTATGACATATTTTACGTAGAGAGAAAAGCTATCAAAGGACAAGTCATTGCTAATCAGTTAGTTGATGCACCAATACAAGCAGATCACCCTTTAGTTGCATATTTTCTTGATGAGTTTATATTCACCATTGACACAAACACAATATGGAAACTATACTTTTATGGCTCTCATACAAATCATGGCTCAGGGGTTGGTATCCTGTTTATCACGCCACAGGGTGATTCCATCCCTAAGTCATTCAGGATTGCATTTCCATGTACCAACAACATAGCAGAGTACAAAGCTCTTGTGACAAGATTACGCATGGCAGTCAAATGGAAAATCAAGAACCTACAAGTTTATGGTGATTCTCAATTAGTAATCTGATAGGTAAATGATGATTATGAAACTAAGGATGAAAAGATTTCTCCCTAAAAATGCATGGTAGATAGTTTAAAAGAGTACTTTGACAAGGATGACTTTCATCAAATACCTCATGTTCTAAATAGGGCAGTAGACACCATGGCTACTATTTCTTCACTCCTTGACATACCAAGCAACGTGCCTAAGTTCGAGTTTTTGGTGGAACAAATTTTGGTCCCTGCCTATGACATCCCCAATTCAGAGATGGTGTGTGAGATTGTTGGTCCCAATTCCCCAAGGTATAAAGATATCTATGACTACTTGAATGCCAAAATCATACCCCCTGACCTTTCTAATAACCAACGTAGGAAATTCCTTCACAAGCTAGCCAAATACACCATCGTCAGAGACACCCTTTATAGATGCACCTTAGATAATACCCTACTGAGATGTCTCGATACAAATGAAGCACAAGAAACCTTGTGTGGGGTGCATGAGGGTATATGTGGATCCCATTCTAGCAGTCCTACCTTAGCTAAAAAATTATGAGACTGGGTTACTATTGGCCTACCATGGAAAAGGACTCATACATCTTTGTCAAGAAATGCTGCCAATGTCAGGTACACGAAGATTTGATACATGCACTAGCACATGAGCTCTATCCCATAACATTACCATGGCCCTTTTCCCAATGGGGACTCGACCTCATAAGTAAGATACATCCCACATCATCTAATGACCATAAGTTCATTATCACTGTGATCGAGTACTTCACCAAGTGGATTGAAGCTATTCCCATGACCTACATCACCAACACACAAATCTCTAAGTTTATCTAGAACTAAATTATCTATCAGTATGGTGTTCCTCAATCCATCATCATAGACAATGGCCGTCCATTCAAGAACCAAGAAGTTTTTCATCTCTATGAGAGTTCCATATCCAAAATCATTTTTCCACCCCATATTACCCACAAGGTAATGGCCAAGTAGAGGCATCTAACAAAACAATCATTAGAATCCTCAAAAAGACTGTCAATGATGCTAGCCGCGATTGGAATTTATAGCATAATCCCACCTTATGGGATTATCGCACAAGTATCCATAATCCCACTGGTGCTACTCCATACTCCTTAGTATTTGGTTTCTAAAGCCATCCTGCCTATTGAGGTTGAGATTCCTTCCCTAAGGGTATCCTTGAAAGGGCACATTGATGATGAAGAGTATTAAGTTTCAAGACTACATGAGCTAGAATTCCTAGATGAATGAATATAGAAGGCATTAGATCATCTCCAAGCATATCAGAATCTTCATCATAGCTACAATAGGAAAGTCTTGAATAGAAACTTTGACATTGGTGACCTGGTCTTAATGGAGAACCCCAAGAATCAAGTTGAAAGAGAGAAACCACAAAAGTTTGAACCTAACTAGTTAGGACCCTACATTGTCACAGAAGCCTTTGGATCAAGAGCATATCAACACTCTACTCCTGAAGGAGAACCATTGTTAGCTTCTATCAACAGTCTTCATCTAAATAATTTCTACACATAGCTTGTAAGAGCCTTGTCTTAATTATCAAAAATAAAAAAATAAAATAAAAATTGTTACCTAGGTGAAAACCTGGCAAACAGGCACCTTGGTAACATAAAAAAAAATCAAAAAATCCAGAAAATAGTAAAGAGAAATAAGTCATTCAATAGTGAAAACCACTTCAGTGGCGCTTTGGATAAGTACCATGGTGAAAACCTGGAAAATAGGCGCCATGTGTAGTTGACTCTACTCCTTTGTTTACTATCATTCTAATCTAACATCCTTGTACATAATCCACTTCCCTGTACATATCACTTATCCCTGTACATACTATCTATCCCTATACGTATCGCTTATCCCTGTACATAGTCCACTTCCCTATACATATCGCTTATCCCTGTACATACTATCTATCCTTGTACATATTGCCTATCTTTCCCATCCATCGCTTGTACATACCATTCATAATAAATGGAAGTCTTTTCCATAACTTGGAATGATTGACATCGAGTGCATTTCATATCCCCCCATTTTATCCTATTGATAATCAAATGGTCTTATACTTGACTGGGGGAAAACACTTGGCATGTGTCATATTGGTTCTTACATTGGCTATGTTGAAGACATAAAACCATCAAAAAATATAAAAAATCACAAAATGTCCTAAAAAATCCAAAAAACATCGTAAAGTGTCCTGAAAAAATCCAAAAACATCATAAAACTTCAAAAAGACAAATAAATCAAAACATGTCAAAAATCCAAAAATAGAGTCAGAATTAGTCGCACTTGTCAATCTTTGTCATTTGTTGAACTACGTTGCCTCTACAACTGGACGTAGGCAAGGCCATTTGTCGATGTGCCCCCGAGGCATTAGGTCAGTCCTTTTAGGTTTGTCTATATAAAATCTTGATTCAATCCATTGTCTATATGACAAGCCCATTGGTCATGTCGAACTACGAGGTCTCTACGTGTATAACATAGGCAAAGGCATCAATCGATGAACCCCCAAGGCTGCACTAGGCCAGTCCGTTAGGGTTTGTCACATGCACTACCACACACATTAGTTATCTTCATACAAATCAAGATAATTATAGTTAGCCTTGTCAATCAAAGTCTAGTCAAACTATGAGGTCTCTGCATGTATAACGTAGGCAAGGCCATCAATTGATGAGCCCCTGAGGCCATACTAGGTCAATCCTTTAGGGTTTTTTGTCACACATAGTCAATTTTCAACACATCATATCAAGTCATGCATTAATTTGGAGAACAAGTCAACAATGTCTCTAAGTCAAATCAAACAAATTGCCTAAGCAACAATAAGAAAAAATCAACATATACTTACTACAAGATGTGTCCTTCCTAAAAACATATAGTATCAAAATAATCAGCTTATGTCGTATACAGGATGATTCCTTCCTGAATACAGACACTGTCAAACAATCAACATAGCCTTACACAAGTTATCACATCAACGACATCAGACTCAACGTCTTATACGATACATGTTTTTCTGAAACCAAGCTTTTGTCATGCCTTATACACAGTCATAACATCGAAACCAGACTTATAGTCTTATCTGGTATGTGTCTTTCCTGAAACTAGACTCAATCAATTAATCATCTTATCAATCAAAATAATCAAAAAAATAGATCAGGTTTTCACAAATATTTTACTGGCTTTTGACTTTATGGCTTATTTATCTTATCATTTCATTTGACTTTATGATGGGAATTATGTTACTAACTTTCTCAAGGATGTCCCATGAAGGATTTAGAGAAGCAACGATGTATCAGAATTCTATTTTCTTTGACTATTTTTTGTTCACTATCTTTTCATTTTATGGTTGGAATCATGTTACTAGCTTTCTCAAGGATGTCCCATGAGGGATTTAGAGAAGCAATGATGTATCAAAATTCTATTTTATTTGAATGCTATCTGTCAATTGTCTTTTAAATTTGATTTTGAGTCATGTTACTAGTTTCCTCAAGGATGTCCCATGAAGGATTTAGAGGAGAAATGATGTCTCATGACCCATCTTTTATTTTGTTTGTTGTTTGTGGTTTATCTTGACAAAAAGACTGGGGCAATCTTTCCCTTAGTATGAGTCTGGACACTCCTTGTCTGCTATTGTTTGTTGTTAGCAAGTGGATGACCTTGCACACCTTGATCTATGTCATATCATGGTGTTTTTCTCCATTTGTATTAGTTACCACCCAATGATCATAAAGTGCAAAGCCTTTTGTGATATAGTGAAACATCGAAGATTGACAATACTAACATCATTCTCTTTTATTATTCATCTCCTTTTCACACTAACATTTCTTCTTTTTTGCATCTTCACCAGCCTTATCTATTTTCCTCTATCATTTTGTCCTTCATCTTCTAGTTTTCTCATCGATTTCAAGAGCACACTCATATTTGTTGAACTCATTTGTCTTCTCGAGGGGGCATACCACTACTTCCTCGTCATCTTTCCTCATCCTACTTTTACTAGGGCATATCTTTTTCTTTGACACAATGCAATAAACTGCATTGTATCGAAGAGGGGAAAAATGTAGACACTAAAATTTGGTATAAGCCTCTGGGTTCAATTTCTTCATAATTTGTATCTTCATGGTCATGATTAAATAATGTTAATTATTTAATTATTCTCTAAAGTCCTTAATTCTTCTATTAATTAAAGAAACTTAATTATTTAGTTAATTCACTTTAGCATTTATTCAACTATTAATTAAATAATCTTAATTATTTAATTAATTCACTTTATCTTTATTCTTCTATTAATTAAATAAACTTAATTATTTAATTAATTCATATTCTCTTTATTCTATCCTAATTAATTAAATAAATGTTCTTTATTTAATTACGTCACTAATTAACTTTATCCTCCTTGAATTAAATAAATTCTTATTTAATTTATCTTTATCATATTTCTAACTATAATTAAATAAATACTTTAATTATTTAATTATTCATTTAACCTTTTCACCACTCAATTAAATAATCCTTAAATGTCGAATCTTGAATTAAATAAATCATTTAATTCATAAAATTCTATTTCGAACACATTCTTCTATATTTGGGTAAACACTTAAGTTATATAAGTATTCATTCTTACTCAACTCGAGATCTATTTAAATCAGTCAGTTATCTTTTGATTTAATGACTAATTGTCTTTCACGAATGAACTCTTTGTCAGAACTAGTTAGTTATCTAGTTCTAACTTGTATGCATGCACATTCTTATTAATTAAATATCTTTATTTAATTAATTAAATCTCGTGTGTGCATTTGAACAGAACGTTGCTTTTAATCTATCCTTATCTTTGTCATATAAAGATAATTCTTCTATTTTCGAATACCAAACTCGAAGATTAAATCATAATTTAATCTTTATCTATATTCTTAGTTTTTATCACTCATGTCACTACTAATAGTTATCATAATGCATATTGAATCTTTTAATCTGAATCATTTGTTGATCTTTCAATCCTGGCCTATCATTCGAATGATCAATTTTTTATAAATTGATCTATCTTTCATCATTTCAATCTCTCCTGAAATCTTATGACTTTTGGAAGCATATCTATTATCTGAATCTTCAATATTTTTCTAAATCACCATCATAGACTATACTTGCACAGAGAAATCTGAGGGCAATTGAGGTCAGACATGGAACTACGTAGATATTGGATGAGATTGTTCAGTTTATTTATGTTTTAGCTTTCCTTTGTTCTCTGTTGTTTAGCTTAGATTGCATTAGAGATTGAATTCCATTGTTGTGTGCTATTTAACCTTTCATTGTATTTCCTGATGTTACACGTCTAGTTGTTGGCCCCTTCAGTTTAGAAGAGACAATCACCCCATGCATTGTCCTACGCCACATGCTTATAAAGTTGAGCAAAATATTTCATTTTTTAAGGACTTAAGTCATTGTCCTCAGGGGTTTTATTGTCATCATCCTAGTCATGGCCCTGTCTTAAAACTAACATTTGGCATGTTTTGGAATATGGCCTATATTTGAAGATTTAATCCTTGTCGCCCATCGCACACCACGCGGGCATTAATGGATAGCCATCATAAGATGTGCGAGGTATGTGAGATTATGATGTGTGTCCTAGCCATGTGGGGCCCGACCCTTGTACAAGTTCCTGGTGATCAATGATGGGGAGATCGATGATTGTTATGCAGGGTTAGAATGTAATCTTGATCATTCATCGCACACCTCGCGACATTTAATTGATGCTTGTTGGAAAGCTTGTGAGGTATACAAGAGGATGGTGCATGGAGTTTCCTGACTGTCGTACAAAGTATGGCAGAGCCCTAGAATGAATGATGTGGCTCCCAATTAGTGGTTTCTTGTTGGCTAGAGGATGACGAGCTATGGTCTCATGTTTTCAAAACCAATTTGACCTCATCTAAGCTGCTTGATCTTCCATCTCATTCAAAAATCAATGGAAAACATTCAAAAGATCAGAAATGTGCATGTGTTAGTTGTTTTTCTTTGCAACCAGTGAGCATTAATGGCATATGCTCTTTAGGAGTGATCAATTGGGTCCTTGTGCATGCGAGAAATTAATTATTGGCTATTATGAGGAATGATATGCAAATCTCCAAGTACTTGGATGATTAGCAGTGATGAAATGGACGCCAGTGATTAATTGCTTGCTCGAGGGTGTGACGCCAAAATTAATGATCAAACACCATCAGACTTGCTTGATAAATACGGATTGAATGGTTGCCATTTTCACCATTACAATCAATAGTTAGCATTTTTTCTGAATTTGTGCAGAGAGTGAAGAGTGTTCCATTTTGAGTTTGAGAAGATGAGCAAGCTAGTTATTTCTACGTTACCGATAAGAAGGTCTCAAAGAATCAACATGCTAAAAACTCCTGGAAATGTCTCTGAACATGAGTAGAATGTACTTGAAAATATTCCAATCCTAAAGGGGAAGGGGAAGGAGATGGCCCCTACTAAGGAGCCTACACTAATTCCAACCAGATGCAATAGTAGGTTGAGGAACCAAGGTGTGACTATAGAGACAACAAAGGCCAAAGGTAAAGAGCCCGTAGGGTTTTCACTAGGAGTGTGAAGAGAAATAAGGTATGGTTGAGGTTCCTATGGAAGACAAATCTCCCTAATTTCCATCACGGATAGCCCTTCGAATAGTGCAATGGAAACGAACTCGGGTTACCAGTAGTATCTTATGATGTTGAATCAACTGGTAGCCTCGAGAGTGGAAGTATTATCACTCCCACCAATATCGGTAAAAACTCTAAGTGAGTGTGATGGCTCTGTTCCTGGTAATGATAAAGATGAGGATGGAGCATAATTTTCTTCCTCGCCTCCTACAAGGACGCGTAGTGGGCATGTGTACCATGGGTCAGGTTCTGGTATTGGTTCTTCTTCTAGTTAAGTGAAATGGTGTGTGGATTTTTTAATTTTGTGATGATGATAGAGTTTTCATGGTGTTTTTCTTTTGTTCCTTGCATATGTTGTTGTTTGTTTTGGTTTTCATGTTGACTGCAGACATTCAAGGCCAATATTATGAAGTTTTTGTTAGACATGGATGTGGAGTGGATGCCTAGTTGGCAGTTAAAGGAAATTTTTGGCGACATTCACATTTTATTTTTGATGGTGGTTATCAACTTTGTGTCCTGGTACTCAACAAATGATTGCAGGTGATCTCGTGGGGAATTTTGAAATAAAAATCCAAATTTGTGCTGAAATGAAACATTCTAGAAATGTAATTGCATTTTGAGTCAGATGCTTGTTTCCCCCTTGTGTTATAAAAGGGATTCCATGGCTCATTGCAAAGGGGTTCTAAATTTTTTGAGTCTAGTATATGGTCCAGTAGAAACTAGGTGTAGAAAGGATTCCAATCAATAGAACAGTTGAATCGTCTTGGTTTTGAATCTTATATGTAATGATCTTAAATTATTTTTACAGAAATTACTTATATCGAAACAAATTGTATATCCAAAACATTTACTCTACTATTGTAAATTTATACAAATTATGAATGGAATATCAATGGTATTTTCATTTATCATCAAATACTTATTTGAATGTGTGCCCTTGTTTCTTCTTTAACTCAAAGATTTAATAAGATGCTTGAATAGGGTCATAGATTTGTGAGAGTTTGCAAAGGATATGATGATAAGAAGTCATGTTTTAGGAATTGTGAGTTTTCATGATGTAAGGCATTGTGAAAATAATCCATTATTATTAGAGTTAAATAATTTGTGTATTATTGGTTATTACATGTTTGACTCCATTGCCCAATTGATGAAACACTGGTCTATTGGTTATAAATATTTACAATTGAATGTGTTGATGGTTTACACGATCATGGATTTAAAATGAGAGCATGATACATTTAAAATATGTCAATCATGAAGCATGCATTTGAAATAATTTCTTGTTCATGGTAAATAAATGATCATTTACCCAAAGATTAGCCAATCTTTTGGTGGATTATGTTTATTTTCTAATTATGGGAACCAATCTGTGCGTTGAGGTGTTTTCCATCAAATGGAGAAAAATGAAAAAAAATAGGAACACCCTCCTAGGTCTCATAGAGCCTGAAGTGAAGGAGTAAAGATCTCAAAGTCCTTTACTCATTATTTTGGTCATTCATCTTAAGGGTTCTCAATTATAGGAGCTAGCTTCTCTTTAGAGAATTTTAAGGGTGTACTGGAAGAAACACCAACAACTTCAATCTAATTTCTTGAGAGAGTTTCAAAATAAGGGAATGAATCATATAAAAATTATAGGGTGACTAGTTCAAGAGTTAAAATCAACGATTATATGAATGAGGAAAATCAGGCATCAATTGTTTCAAGTATGAAGGTGTTGTTATCATTGATGTCAAAAAGCATGTGTTGTCATCAATGATAGTAGTGTAGTGATTGAGAAGAGATTGTTGCTTTGATTAGTTGCGTTATGTTTCCATAAATTAAGTTGTTGATGTTAACCTTTGGTCTTACTTTGATAAGCTTCCATTTATGGTTCAAATGTCGAGTATACTGTGAAAATTGATAAAATAAGGAAACAAGGTGTTACAAAGGTGTTTTGGTTTGAAGAGGTGTTATGGTTTTGCTTCACATTTCTTTTGGATTGAAGATATGTTTTTGTGGTTTGGATATGTTCAAATTTTCTATATCCATAATTTTGGCTTCTAGATTGATGGTTAGAGGAAGTTATGTTCACCAGTGTGTGAACTGGTTTTCAGTGTTGTGTACAGAGGTGTCTAGGAGAAATGTATTTGCTTTGCATTTCTTTGCAGTTGTTTTTTAGGATTTGCAGTTCTGAAGGAGAGTTGATGGTGTTATTTTCTTGTATGTGTCAAGAAGATTTGTTGTTTGGTACTCATGAAGTTGGATTGTAATGTTGTAATGTTGTCTGGATAAACAAAATGTATATAATCTTCAGGTGAGATTTGTTATGAAGGAGTTTGTTGGTTCCTAGGATGTTCTTGGATCATGTTCAGGTGAAATATGTTGTTCAAAAGTTTTATATTTTCCAAAGGAAGCATGTAATTCAAAGTTTAATGTGTTTTCATGGATAATGGTCAACTTGGTGTTTACACTACATTCGAAGATGTTCAAGTTTTAATGGAGGCGTAGTGTGGCATGTGAGAGTTGGTTTGGGTCCAAGTTAAGTGTTGTTGTGGTCCATTTTTCATTCCTATCCATTGAAAGAATGTTTAGTGTCAACTTAATTTGAAATTGCAAAGTGTGAAGCATGTATAGCCGACCTTGGAGAAAGTTTTCAAGGTTGAGGACAATATAAGTATGAGTTGAGATGTTGACGGTTGACAAGATAGAAAGGATAGATGTATGTGATGCAAGTCATGTGAATTAATGAAGGGTAGAATGCGAGTTTGAGCAAAGCAATGCGAAATTCAAAGTGTTGGACTTTTGAATGTAGTGAGTTGAAGGTGTCCACAATGATTCAAACAAGACTATGAAGGTGTTCAAGCTATTGTGGTGGATTCTTTGTTGCATCAAGAATTTGTTCTCTGTGTAAAATTTATCTTCTATCTTCTTTTCTTTCTCTGGTAGTGAGCCCTAGATGTGAGCCTTTGTGGACAATGTGTCCTATTCTAGTAGTGAGCCCTTGTATTGGTTTTGTAATTACTTATATTGTGAGCTAATCCTCACCGTGGCTTTTCCCTCATTGGGTTTTCCACATAAATCTAGTGTTCTCTTGTGTATGGTGTTGGTTGTTTCAATTTTTCTTATCTAGTTTTTCATGTTTAAACATTATAACAAATTAATGGTTTAATGAATGCATGTGGATCTGATTATTGTTGAGGGTTTTGATGTTTTAATTTATTAAAAATGATTTACCACCCTCTCAGTTGTCTTGTTTATTTAACAATTGGTATCAAAGCAACAACTTGAGGTAGATCTGGGATGGTGAACAAGATAGAGAGCCCTAAGTTTGATGGTAGAGACTATGCATTCTAGAAGACACAGATGGAAGGATATATGGCATCCTTTGGATATGAGATTGAAAATTCAATAAAGAGTTAATATGTTGCACCTGCGAATGGTCTGAGCACAACTAGTGAGATCAAGGCACATGAAATAAATGGTAAGGCAAGGTTTATTCTTGTGAACAGCTTTTCAAATTTTGAACTAATAAAAGTTATGAATCTTTAGACTACTTAAGAAGTTTGGGATAAGATAGAAATTATTTATGAAGAAGATGATAAGGTTAAACAAGTAGAGTTGTAGAATTTGAAGGCACAATTTAAAGAATTTAAAGCTATGGTTGAGAATGAGATGGATTTGAAGATAAAATGTTTGAATTCTCAAAGAGGTGGAGAATTCACTTCTAATGACTTTAACATGTTTTATGAAGATCATGGAATAAAGAGGCACTTGTCTGGCCCTAGAACTCATCAGCAAAATGGAGTTGTTGAAAGGAAAAACATGATTGTTCAAGAAGCTGCAAGGACTATGATGAAAGAAGCTAAATTACCGGAAGTCTATTGGAGAGAATCAATTCATAGTGTTGTTTACATACTTAACATAATTCAATCCAAAGCTAATAGCACAAAGACTCCCTATGAGTTGTGGTATGGAAGGATTCCTACTATCAAGTACTTTACAGTATTGCAAATGTTATATTAGAAGAGATGAAGAAAACTTAGGAAATTTTGATGCAAGGTATGATGAAGGTATCTTCCTAAGATATTCTAATAAAATAAAATCTTACATATGTTACAACAAAAGGCTAAGAAATATTGTTGAGAGTGCAAATGTCAAGGTTGATGAAGATTTATAGAATTCAATTGTTATAGATGGATATGTGTCAAATGAACCTACTTGCAAAGAAGAAGAAGTATAAATAAGGAAAAATAATTATAGAATGAAGAGGAAGAAGCTCCAAAAAAGACCCCTAAGACCCCCAAGTACATGCAAAGAAATCATTTTGAAGAAAAGATTATTGGAGACAAAATAAAAGGTGTATTGACAAGAAGAAAAGTTCTTGAAACCGAGGTAAATTTGTGTTTACTTTCCAAAACTAAACCAAAAATAGTGAGTGAGGCATGTGAAGATGAATATCGAATGAAGGCAATGGAAGAAGAGCTACAACAAATTGAGAAAAACTAGACTTGGGAACTGGTCCCTAGACCTGAAAATAAAAACATAATTGGAATTAAGTGGGTATTCAGAAACAAGATAAATGAGAATGGAGAAGTGCTTAGAAATAAAGCAAGGCTTGTGTGTAAGGGTTACTCACAAGTAGAAGGAACAAAATTTGAAGAAAAATTTTCCCCAATGGCTAGAATGGAGGCAATCAAAATGATTTTGGTGTTTGCAACACATAAAGACTTTAAATTTTCTCAGATGGATGTGAAGTCTGCTTTCTTGAATATTGAGTTGGAGGAAGAATTTCAATTATCAAATAAACCGGGCATGGTTTGTAAATTGAAAAAGATCTTGGTATGCAAGATTGGATAAATATTTTATACAAGGATTTAATAAGGGTACCGTAGACAGTAATCCTTACTTCAAAGTTGAGGAAGATAGAATCTTGATAGTGGTTGTGTATGTGGATGACATTATATTTGGAGGCAATGAAGATATGTGTAGGAAATTTGTAGAAGAGATGCAAACAGAGTTTGAGATGTCTATGTTTGGGGAGATGAATTTCTTCCTTGGGCTACAAATCAATCAGACAGATAAAGGTATATTCATTTCACATTAAAAGTATGTTAAAGAGATGTTGAAGAAGTTTGGAATGGATGACTCCAAACTGTTATGTACTCCTATTGTTACTAGTTGAAAATTGAGCAAGGATGATGAATCATCTAGGTTGATTAGATCAAATACAGATCTATGGTTGGTGGACTATTATATCTAACTACTACTAGACCGGATATCATGCATGCAATTTGTCTTGTGGCTAGATTTCAAGAAGCTCCTAAAGAGTCACATGTTTTCGTAGTAAAAGGGATATTTAGATAATTAAATGGCACTTTAGATTATGGCTTATGGTATCCTAAAGATACTAATTTCACATTAAGTGCATACAAAGATGCAAATTGTGTTGGATGTGTTGATGTCATGAAAAGTACAAGTGGTGGTGCATTCTTTCTTGGATGCAGATTGGTGGCATGGCTAAGAAAGAAGCAAGATTCTATTTTTTTTATCTATTGTATAGGCTAAGTATGTTGCAACAACATCTTGCTTCACACAAGTTTTATAGATGAGACAAATATTGAAGGATATCAAAGTAGTGTATGATGAGCCTATTTCTATCTTTTGTGATAATACAAGTGCAATTAACATTTCAAAGAATTCATTGATGCAATCACAAAAAAAGAATATATAAATTAGGTATCACTTTTAGAGAGAAAAAGTTGTGGAGAATGAAGTGAAGCTTGAATATGTACGTACAAAGGATTAGATTGCTGACATATTCACTAAGGCTCTTCCTAAAGATGTTTTTGAGTATCTCCATGAGAAGTTAGGGGTTATTTCCCCTACTTCATTGAACTAGATGCATATGGAGATGCATTGGTCCAATGCGTCTATGGATTCATTCTTTTTCCGGACTAATGTTGGTGGCTGCCTCTCAAGGGGAGTAGGTAGTAACATTTTTGCAATATGAAATTTATGTTTTCATTGTGTAGAAGTTGCTAAGTTGTTTGGTGTGTACTCTGAAGGGGGCGTATTCAAAGCAATTGCAAGTATCTTAGTTCTATGTCAAAGGGGGATAACAATGCAAAATACCTTATCCTTTGCCATTGATGTCAAAGGGGAAGAGAAAGAATACATGTGAAAAAGAGAGAAGTCATGTCAAGAGAGAGTGTAATGAGACAATTGTACAAGGGGGAGAAAAGAGAAAAGGAAATAAGTATGTTCAGATCTATTATTTCTTTGATGGTTTTTCACATCTTGTGTTTCCATCAATGATAAAGGGGGAGATTGTTGCAAGTATGAAAGTGTTCTTTTCATTGGCGTCAAAAATCCTATGTTGTCATTAATGATAGTAGTGCAATGGTTGATAAGAGATTGTTTCTTTGATTAGTTGCATTATGTTGTCATCAGTTAAGTTGTTGATGTTAACCTTAGGTTTTTCTTTGATAAGCTTCTATTTATGGTTTAAATGTTGAGGATAATGAGAAATTTGATAAAATAAGAAAACAAAGTGTTGAATAGGTGTTTTGGTTCTGCTTCACATTTCTTCTAGGTTGAAGATATACTTTTATGGTTTGGACACGTTGGTTAGAGATGTTTACAGTTTCTATATCCATAATTTTGGCTTCTAGATTGATGGTCATAGGAAGTTATGTTCACCAGTGTGTGAACTAGTTTCATAGTGTTGTATACAAAGGTGTTTAGGAGAAATGTATTTGCTCCACATTTCTCCGTAGTTGTTTCTCAAGACTTGTAGTTCTGAAGGAGAGTTGATGGTGTTATTTTCTTGCATGTTCCAAGAATATTTGTGGTTTGGTACTCAGGAAGTTAGATTGTAGTGCTGCAATGTTTGGAAATATTGTCTAAATAAACAAAATATTTATAATCTTCAGGTGAGATTTGTTGCAAAGAATTTTTTTGGTTTCCAAGATGTTATTGCATCATGCTCAAGCGAATTCTATTGTCTTAAAGTTTCAGATTTTTCAAAGGAAGTGTTTAATTCAAATTTTAATGTGTTTTCATGGGTAATGGTCGACTTGGTGTTTACGCTACATTCAAAGATGTTCAAGTGTTAATGGAGGAATAGCGTGCCATGTGAGAGTTAATTTGGGTCCTATTTAAGTGTTTTTTGGTTCACTTTTCATTCCTATCCACCATAGGAATGTTTAGTGCTGACCTAAGTTGAAATTGCAAAGTGTGAAGCATGTATAGCAAACCTTGGAGAAAGTTTTCAAGGTTGAGGACAGTATAAGTATGAGTTGAGATGTTGAGGGTTGACAAGATAGAAAGGATAGATGTATGTGATGCAAGTGATGCAAATTACCGAAGGGTAAAGTACAAGTTTCAATAGAGTAGTGCAAACTTCAAAGTGTTGGACTTCCAAATGCAGTGAGATAAAGGTGTCCACAATCATTCAAACAAGAATGTGAAGGTGTTGGAGCTATTGTGGTGGATTCTATGTTGCATTGATAAGTTTTTCTTTGTGTAACATTTCTCTTCTATGTTCTTTTCTTTTTCTGGCAGTACGCCTTGGTTGTGATCCTTTGTGGACAGTGTGTCCTATTCTAGTAGTGATCCCTTGTACCGGTTTTGCAATTACTTATATTGTGAGCTAGTCCTCACTGTGGTTTTTCCCTCATTGGGTTTTCCACATAAATCTAGTGTTCTTTGTGTATAGTGTTGGTTGTTTCAGTTTTTGTTATCTACTTTTCATGTTTAAACATTATAATAGATTAAGGGTTTAATGAATGCATGTGGATCTAATTACTGTTGAGGGTTTTGATGTTTTAATTTGGTACAAATAATTCACCCCCCCTCTCAATTGTCTTGTTCATTTAACATAAATATATTAATCCATAATTACAAATTATAATCTTATGAATCCATCATTATAGGGTAATTTCATGATAATTCCATTTAGTGTATACATAATTTCATGAATACAATGAATGTGTAAACAAAGTCATGTAGGCGTACACTATTATACATCAATAAAAAAATGTATGTGCAAAAAAGCCATATAGGTTTACAATGTTAAATATCTATAAAATTGTTGCAATGAAAATAGTACTCCCCACCTTTTAGGAATGTAGCACAAGGGTAGGGTTCCTATTTCACACTTGCTACACTCAAGGACACCTTAGAGATCTCAATCCAATGAAGAACAGAGGAAGAGATCTGACAATAGGGTATCATAAGGTATGTTTAGAGATTAATGAGGGGTTCACCACCAAGCTAGGGCTTGAAAAAATGTATGAAATGCAAGATATAACGACAAAACCTAGTGATGCATAAAACTTAAATGAATGACCTAGAAATGCATATAGATCATAACAAAAAAATGTAAATTCAGAAGTGTGCACCTGGAAACTTGTAGAGGCTTGAATGAAGACTAGAAATGTTGCAGATCTTGAAATTTTGGTCTACTAGGACTCATATGCCATTCTGTGTGAATCAGTCCCAGATCTGGGTTTCTGTGTAGGAACTGGTTTCTCGAAGAAGGGTATCCAAAACTACCAAAATCTAAAAAAATGACCTAAAATGGGACTCATACACTAGGACTAGTGAATGAGTCCAGTTAGGGTTTTCTGGAACTTCAAGGTCTGAATCTAGTCTTCAATGTTTGCTCTTTTTTTTCCACTTTGCTTATGGATCTGAAACTGTTGATTTCAGACCTGTAGGTGACTTTTTGTGAAGATGAAAATCTTGTGATGGCTTGAAAAATTCTCTCAACCTTGCAACCTAATATTCAAATTATCTTCAATTCCTCATAGCACCTATATCTACAATCACACAAAGAAAGAGAGAGAGAGAGAGAGAGAGAGAGAGAGAGAGAGAGAGAGAGAGAGAGAAAGTGCTCATTGTTAGGGAATAGGGGTTTTCCTTGCTCAAACCCCTTGTAGGTAATCAAAACAAATGATGAGATAATGAAATGAAGGAATGACACATGAATCATGGAAAATAATACCTTGAATGATATCTTGTAAATGATGTCTTGTAAATCTACAACTCAACATGAAATAGCCATGAAGGATGTAGATCTAGATCTTGAGATAAGTGTAGGACAATGCTTGACCTTAGATCTTGGATGCAACATCACAACAATAGATCAATAACATGTTTTATTCTTGATAATCTTGACATGATGATGAACCTTGAATTTCTAAAACAATTGATGAAGAATTATGCCCTTGAGTGCCTCAAAAATGATCTTGAATGCTCTCTTGATGATCTTGTGAAGTCCTATAATGCTTAACTCTTGAATGCTTGATTTGATAACATGTAGGCCTTATGAAATAATGATTTGAAACCTCATTTATATAGGAAATCCATCTAATATCCAGTGTATTAGATCCTAGATGTCGGCATGTATGAAATTTGAACTTAAAACCCAATTTTTTTGGCTCAAAACCTTGAAAATAGGCCAAATGGGATTCATACGCCATATGTGGCATCTGGGTCCCACCTAGATGGGACTCATATGCCCAAGGTGGTGTATGGGTCCCACAAGGCCTATTTGAAGAGAGCAAATGTCAGGGAGTGAAGAAATTAAGTTTATATGAGGTCTATGTCAAGATTTTGGTTAAAATATGCCTTGGAATGCACAATATATGGTCTTAGGGGCCTATTAATGATGATATTAAGGTCATAAATACAAGAGGGCCCAAAATTCAATGTGAAAGTGTAAATAAATACACTTTACAACAATAAATTAAGGCAAAATTGGGTCTATTTAGCTCAAAATGGCCCTAAATCCCATGTGAATGTGTGCAACACATTACAACACTAGATTAGGTCCATTTAGTTTACAAGCCTCTTAAATTTAATGTGAATGTGTAAATAAATACACTTTACAACACTAAATTAAGGAAAAGTTAGGTTTATTTAGCTTTAAAAGGGCCCATAACCTAATGTGGATGTGTCAAATACATCACAACACTAGATCAAGGAGACATTAAGTCCAAATAAAGAAAGGAAAAGGATTACTTTTTCCCTTGCCACAAAAATAAAAAAAATTGTACAACAAATTCACATAATTATACCAAAAAAATCATAACATAAAGTCCTATGGAATAGTTGATGAATCTTTGTCTATCTAGAAGATATGGAAGTGATTGATGGTTGTTTATGAACTCGTATACTAGACCTCCTCTCTAATTTTTTTATCTCCACCTATTGATATAACAAAATAATATACACATTAATATAAATATAAAATATACAATGACACAAGTGAATGGTCACTTACCACAAGCTAATAATTTTCCTTGAAATTATTCACCACTTGTATTTATCTATCTAAGGGGCAAGTGCATGAAGTAGAGTTGTGGCCCTCTATAACAAGCACGAAGAAGAAAATAAGACCAAAATTTAATAACATTTAAATTTACACTAAATGATATAAGATAAAGCAAGAAACTAAAAGTGAATTTTACTTTATTGATTCATACCTCTATCAAAGGAGTTGAAGAAAAAAATATTACAATAATGGCCACTTCCATCGTGCCATGAATATTAGGAGTCTAAATTGACTCCATCAACTAAAAGAAAATTATTTTACCATTATGTACCTCACAGTATTTACATACATAATGATTAAAAATAGTAAAACTTATCTCAATGAAAATTTATATACAACCACTAACTCCAATGGATCTTGATGTTGAAGATCCAATACCCACCTATTCATCATCAAATGTGGATTTTAACATTACCATTTTAATAAGAAAACTAAATTATACTTAGTATAATTACTATTTTATTAAAAATTACACATCTATAGAGTCGACCTGGACACATAATCAAGAGTTGAAGGTCCAACAAATGAAGGATGAATATCATGAACCTAAAATTACATTAGATAAAATTATTTACCTTAGCTTTCATTTATAATAAATTAATATAGTTCATCTTAGTTTTTAAAAGAAAATATAATAAATTGCATAACCTCATTGAAATTACTTATCGATTAGTTCCAAAGGTGTTATTGATTAAATCATCCATAAACATTATATTATCTCATATAGATGTATCATATTCTTAGCCCTATGTATTCTAATCATCCTTGGACCCATAATCATATAAAAATCTATAGCTATGACAAAGGTGAGGTGATTGTCAATGCCTAAGAGTCTCACCCTCATCATGTGCAAAAGACATGCTACAATATAATAAGGTTTGTGTTAGAGAATTGATATATTATAAAGTATCTATCTCAAATTTTTACTTCATAGAAAAAGGGATTGGCATATGTTGAGTGTCCAATGCAACTAGGGATCTTGATTCTTGGTCTTGGGAATAATGTGCTTGTTGAACATCCAAAATACTAAGAGGGGTGGTGAATCAGTATTCCATAAGACCATAATTTAATCCACTTAAAAATTATCACAATTCTGATTGAATAAATAAGAGAGAACATATAAACAAGTCAATGCAACCATACACATGAACACTAGGAATTTTATGTGGAAAACCCAAAATGGGAAAAACCACAATGAGGGTTAGCTCACAATATATTATATCTAGATACAAAATCTTACGGGGCTCACTACCTGAGTACAAAATATGGCTAACCGCCAAGATACAATGATAGTGGCTCACTGCCAAAAGATTGAACTGGTAGGATATACCTTCAATGTGCATGGTTCAATTCCATTGAAGCTTAGAATAAGAAGTGTTGCCTCACATAGTAGTCGTTCAACAAAACTGTATTGATCACAATTGATAAAGCATTTAGGCTTAGATATTCTCCTCTTCGCATTTCACATTCACTCCTACTTCTCCTTTCACTCATTTTTCTCTCTTTCTTCTCGTGTGTATATCTTTCATTCCTCAAAACGTCTTATATATATAAAAGTACATCTTGATCATCAATTAGGTCAGCCTAATTAGATGAACACAAAAATAATCAAAACCTTCTTCGTTGACACCATATAATATTTAAACATTTTATCCATGTAGTGCATTATACCAAGTTGGCTAACATCCATAAAACATAACTAGTCTTCATAATATATTGCATACATTGAGTCGACCAAGACTAGAATGCAACTCCCCAAACCAACAAATAATCCTCAAAGAAAACACCTTTTGGATCTAAGAACACATTAATTTCCCATCATACTACCAACATAGAGACTATCAACAAAATCGCAACATAAGAATGTTCACTTTAGTAAAATAGAAAGTCTCCCACATAGTATGCCACACACAGAACAATAGAAGAATACAGAGTTAAAATCTATCAGAGATAAAAAAAATCTCACAACAAAAGACTTCTCAAGATCTAGGATATAGCTATCTGAATGAGTCAAGAAAACATGGTTAAGAGATTAGAGTTATATCAGATCTTGTGGTGAATTCCATACTCAAATACCAACACACGAATCCATCACAAAAGGGTATTATCGGCATAGAACAACTTTTGGTAAACCAAGCAGACTTCTATATAGTTATCACCATGTTGAAATCAATGAAAACATAGGAACAACCAACACAACCATCCATACTTCATGCTCATGTTGCAAGGCTTCCAACAATCTCCCCCTTTAGCATTGATGGCAACATGCATGACAAAAATATTTTTGAGTATACCATAACTGAATACACTGAGTACTCCCCCTATCAAAATGGTGTTACAAGTATGAGCAAGTTTGGTGGTGTTTTCATTGATGTCAACATAGTTCAATATGTTGCAGATTGTGCATGCATAGTTGAGACACAATTGAGATGTTTTGAGTACATGGAGCTATCCTTATGGTGTTCCAGATGTGCTGAAATGATAAGTTACCAAGTGCTTTTCAGAAAATTAATAAAGAGTGAAGTCAAAGTTATGTATT
Source organism: Sequoia sempervirens (assembly GCA_007258455.2). Classification (NCBI taxonomy): domain Eukaryota; kingdom Viridiplantae; phylum Streptophyta; class Pinopsida; order Cupressales; family Cupressaceae; genus Sequoia; species Sequoia sempervirens. Next base: position 81,677,164 of record VDFB02000007.1, read on the forward strand.
TTTTTAAAATGTGCTTCGAAATGCACTCCACGTTTCTCCTATGTTGATCCTATGCTTGTGCAGATCTGAAGGTTTGTTGTTGGTGATTTGTTGGTGATATCTTCTGATTTGTTGTTAATGGTTTGATGACAAGTGAAAGTTGTGTTCACCGGTGTGTGAATTGGTTTGGTAGAGTTTGTTATTTGTTGATCCAAGTGGATCTCGAAGACCTCAAAATTCAATCAGCTCAAAATCTCCTGAAACCAGTATCAATGCATAAAGCTCACGAAGATGAACCCGATGCAACTTGTTTCACGTAAAACTGAGTTCATATGGGCGAGTTATGTTTAGTCAAAGTTTTAGTCAAAATGATGATGTCAGCATGTGGCATGGCAATTGACTAGATGGTGACATGGAATTACAGGTGATGTGGAAAAAATCTCACAAAAATTCATGTACCATGCTTTATTTTTGAAAATAAAGTGTGGAGGCTTATTTTATCTCACAAAAATCCATTTGGTGGGATTGGATTTTGTGGGATCTCAAGAGGATTTGGTGGGATTAAAACAAAATCTCATAAATTTAAAAAAAAAACAAAGATTAACCCCTTTAATAAATGAATAAGCCCAAATTTATAACCTTTAATGGTTATTAAATAAATGAATAAAAACAAATACCCAAAACAATATAGCCCGTAAATGGAGAAATGACAAGGGCATTATAAACAAATTAAAAATGGGTTTTAAAAGGGTTGTTATTATTTAGAGGTAGGAGTGTGAGTTTGGCATTCAAAAATTCAAGTGTGAGAGTGTTCTCATTATGGGATAAGGAGATATTTGTGAGCTAAGTGGTCTCTTGTGAGAAAATGAAGAGATAAAAACTTAGTGAGTCTTTTGAGAGAATTATGAGTAGTCTCTTAAAAGAATATGAAGAGATAAAAACTCATTGTTTTCTTTGAGAGAATTTTCATGACTTTTAAGTCGATTGTAAAGGCTTGATGCCTCATGTATTGTACTCTTGTTGTGAGAGAGAGATTTGCAGTTTTATTGCTTGATAGCATTGTAAAGGTGACAAAGGAGTTAGGCATGAACATGTTTCCAAATAGATCCTGTCATTGCAGTGTGGAAGCGGGAAGAGCCTGAAGTGTGAACAATCTTCCTTGGTAGCAAATTGTAACTCAGTGAAAGACCATCATGGTGTAAAAAGAAGTTTGCATCATAATAATGGCATTGATCACGTAGTTTTGCGGATCCAGAGACGTAGCCAGAGTATGGTGAACTCCGTTATCAAATCATTTCTATCTCTTTTCTTGGTGCATGATATTGTCAGCTTCTTTACTTTCCAGTATTTGATGTGTTTATTTGCTCAATTCACAAGCAACGTCAATTTTGATCTTAAATTAAATCTGTATCCTAGTGAATCTAACAGTTGTTGAGTGATTCATAGTAAGGAGTTTACGTGATCATTTGTGGATTGGGAGAAATTTTCCGCCCAATACCATCCGCTATTTTTTAGGTCTTGCAGATCTAGAATATTCCTTGTAATGGTGTGTTCTCTACTGCTATAGCAAAAATATTCAAGGTTCGTGGTTCAAAGGTTGAGTCGTAATTGTTGTATGGGTTTGTATAGTCCAGATGGATTGTTGAAAGGTGTTTTATGTTCAAAGGTTGTTACACTTGTTGCAGATGTATCTACAAGTACCTAAGATGTGTTCTAATGCATAATGAAGTGTGTTACGTCATTCATGTGCTATCTTGGAAAGCCTGTACTTAAATGTTCATTTGTGTTTTCATTAGGTTTGGTCGACCTAGTGTTTACACTTCATATGAAGAATTAAATTTAATTAAGGAAGCATGTGGTTTATCCAAGATGTTGCTTTTGGTCTTGGTTAAGTGTTTAATTGGTCCACTCTTTACCCTTCCACTATGAGGAATGATGAGTTGCCAACCTAATTTGAATTTATGAAACGGTTGCATGTGGCCAACCTTGGAGAAAGCTCTAAGGCTGAAGATGATATAAATTCAAGTCATGATGCAAAGGATTGGATGGATGCAAAGTAACGGGCAAGCCATTACGTGAAGAGCACAATTGTGCAAGTGAGTTGAGGCAGCAGTGACTTCATTGTGTTAGATTCCCAGTTGAGTTGAAGGTTTCTACAATTTTTATTCAAAGCTATGGATGTGTGTGAATTGCTCTAGTGGATATTTTGTTCTCTTTTGTATCTATAGGCAATGAACCTCCCTATTGGTCAATGAGTCCTTTTGTAGGTAGTGAGCCTTTGTATTTGGACAATGAGTCCTCTTCTAGGAAATGAGCCTTTGTATTCTAGGTAGTGAGCCTTTATATTCAGTTTTTATATCACTTTATATTGTGATTTAATCCTCGCTGTGGTTTTTCCCTTATAGGGTTTTCTGCATAAAATTTAGTGTTCATTATTTTGATTTTTCTTTTTGTTATTTGCATTTCATGTTCATACTTAATAACAGAACAAGGTGGTTGTGAAATTGATAAGTGTTTAAGTTTTGAGTTTAAATTTGGTGACAACTGATTCACCCCCCCTTTCAGTTGTCTTGTGCCTTTTAACAATTGGTAACAGAGCTTTGGTTCCTTGGTGTAGAGCTTAACTGCTTAAGGAAGATCTGATGGCACATAAGTTGGCAATCCCTATGTTTGATGGATATGATTACAATGACTAAAAAGTGCATATGAGAGGATATATTATCTCTCTTGGTTATAAGACCTGGAAGGCTGTTGAGATGAAGTATGTTGCTCTGACGGGTGGTCTTACTAATACAGATGATGTTTTTGCTTATGAGGAGAATGAAAAGGAAAGGTAAGCTATTTTTAGTGCTCTATCTAAAAATGAGTGAACTAAGGTTCTTTCTTTGGCCACTACTTATGAATTTTGGAAAAATTTGGAAGATATTTATGAAGGAAATGATAGAGTGAAATTGACAAAGAAGATGACAGCAAAGCATAGATATGAGAATTTAAAAAAGGAAGAAGGTGAAGATTTTGGAAGATATTTCCAGAGGGTTGAACTTGTAGCAAATGATGTTAGGAATCAAGGGGGAAATATGACTGATGAAGATATAATTGAGAAGATCCTAATAACCCTACCTAATTGTTACAGTGATAAGATCTCAGTTATTGAATAAATGTATGATCTTAAGAAATACACTAAAGAATAGCTTTTCGCACCTTGATTGCATTTGAGATGAGAAATTTTACAAAGAAAGAGGAAAATACAGAAACAACATTTAAAGCAACAAAGACTGAGGATGATCCAGATAGTGATCATTCTAATGAGTTCGAAGTGAATTTTACCAGGAAGTTGAAAGATACTGGTAAGTATAAAGGTATGTTTCCCTTTAAATTTTTCAGTTGTAGTAATATTG
>VDFB02000007.1:81680640-81715856 GCA_007258455.2 Sequoia sempervirens
TAGATCAAGGAGACATTAAGTCCAAATAAAGAAAGGAAAAGGATTACTTTTTCCCTTGCCACAAAAATAAAAAAAATTGTACAACAAATTCACATAATTATACCAAAAAAATCATAACATAAAGTCCTATGGAATAGTTGATGAATCTTTGTCTATCTAGAAGATATGGAAGTGATTGATGGTTGTTTATGAACTCGTATACTAGACCTCCTCTCTAATTTTTTTATCTCCACCTATTGATATAACAAAATAATATACACATTAATATAAATATAAAATATACAATGACACAAGTGAATGGTCACTTACCACAAGCTAATAATTTTCCTTGAAATTATTCACCACTTGTATTTATCTATCTAAGGGGCAAGTGCATGAAGTAGAGTTGTGGCCCTCTATAACAAGCACGAAGAAGAAAATAAGACCAAAATTTAATAACATTTAAATTTACACTAAATGATATAAGATAAAGCAAGAAACTAAAAGTGAATTTTACTTTATTGATTCATACCTCTATCAAAGGAGTTGAAGAAAAAAATATTACAATAATGGCCACTTCCATCGTGCCATGAATATTAGGAGTCTAAATTGACTCCATCAACTAAAAGAAAATTATTTTACCATTATGTACCTCACAGTATTTACATACATAATGATTAAAAATAGTAAAACTTATCTCAATGAAAATTTATATACAACCACTAACTCCAATGGATCTTGATGTTGAAGATCCAATACCCACCTATTCATCATCAAATGTGGATTTTAACATTACCATTTTAATAAGAAAACTAAATTATACTTAGTATAATTACTATTTTATTAAAAATTACACATCTATAGAGTCGACCTGGACACATAATCAAGAGTTGAAGGTCCAACAAATGAAGGATGAATATCATGAACCTAAAATTACATTAGATAAAATTATTTACCTTAGCTTTCATTTATAATAAATTAATATAGTTCATCTTAGTTTTTAAAAGAAAATATAATAAATTGCATAACCTCATTGAAATTACTTATCGATTAGTTCCAAAGGTGTTATTGATTAAATCATCCATAAACATTATATTATCTCATATAGATGTATCATATTCTTAGCCCTATGTATTCTAATCATCCTTGGACCCATAATCATATAAAAATCTATAGCTATGACAAAGGTGAGGTGATTGTCAATGCCTAAGAGTCTCACCCTCATCATGTGCAAAAGACATGCTACAATATAATAAGGTTTGTGTTAGAGAATTGATATATTATAAAGTATCTATCTCAAATTTTTACTTCATAGAAAAAGGGATTGGCATATGTTGAGTGTCCAATGCAACTAGGGATCTTGATTCTTGGTCTTGGGAATAATGTGCTTGTTGAACATCCAAAATACTAAGAGGGGTGGTGAATCAGTATTCCATAAGACCATAATTTAATCCACTTAAAAATTATCACAATTCTGATTGAATAAATAAGAGAGAACATATAAACAAGTCAATGCAACCATACACATGAACACTAGGAATTTTATGTGGAAAACCCAAAATGGGAAAAACCACAATGAGGGTTAGCTCACAATATATTATATCTAGATACAAAATCTTACGGGGCTCACTACCTGAGTACAAAATATGGCTAACCGCCAAGATACAATGATAGTGGCTCACTGCCAAAAGATTGAACTGGTAGGATATACCTTCAATGTGCATGGTTCAATTCCATTGAAGCTTAGAATAAGAAGTGTTGCCTCACATAGTAGTCGTTCAACAAAACTGTATTGATCACAATTGATAAAGCATTTAGGCTTAGATATTCTCCTCTTCGCATTTCACATTCACTCCTACTTCTCCTTTCACTCATTTTTCTCTCTTTCTTCTCGTGTGTATATCTTTCATTCCTCAAAACGTCTTATATATATAAAAGTACATCTTGATCATCAATTAGGTCAGCCTAATTAGATGAACACAAAAATAATCAAAACCTTCTTCGTTGACACCATATAATATTTAAACATTTTATCCATGTAGTGCATTATACCAAGTTGGCTAACATCCATAAAACATAACTAGTCTTCATAATATATTGCATACATTGAGTCGACCAAGACTAGAATGCAACTCCCCAAACCAACAAATAATCCTCAAAGAAAACACCTTTTGGATCTAAGAACACATTAATTTCCCATCATACTACCAACATAGAGACTATCAACAAAATCGCAACATAAGAATGTTCACTTTAGTAAAATAGAAAGTCTCCCACATAGTATGCCACACACAGAACAATAGAAGAATACAGAGTTAAAATCTATCAGAGATAAAAAAAATCTCACAACAAAAGACTTCTCAAGATCTAGGATATAGCTATCTGAATGAGTCAAGAAAACATGGTTAAGAGATTAGAGTTATATCAGATCTTGTGGTGAATTCCATACTCAAATACCAACACACGAATCCATCACAAAAGGGTATTATCGGCATAGAACAACTTTTGGTAAACCAAGCAGACTTCTATATAGTTATCACCATGTTGAAATCAATGAAAACATAGGAACAACCAACACAACCATCCATACTTCATGCTCATGTTGCAAGGCTTCCAACAATCTCCCCCTTTAGCATTGATGGCAACATGCATGACAAAAATATTTTTGAGTATACCATAACTGAATACACTGAGTACTCCCCCTATCAAAATGGTGTTACAAGTATGAGCAAGTTTGGTGGTGTTTTCATTGATGTCAACATAGTTCAATATGTTGCAGATTGTGCATGCATAGTTGAGACACAATTGAGATGTTTTGAGTACATGGAGCTATCCTTATGGTGTTCCAGATGTGCTGAAATGATAAGTTACCAAGTGCTTTTCAGAAAATTAATAAAGAGTGAAGTCAAAGTTATGTATTTTTTTAAAATGTGCTTCGAAATGCACTCCACGTTTCTCCTATGTTGATCCTATGCTTGTGCAGATCTGAAGGTTTGTTGTTGGTGATTTGTTGGTGATATCTTCTGATTTGTTGTTAATGGTTTGATGACAAGTGAAAGTTGTGTTCACCGGTGTGTGAATTGGTTTGGTAGAGTTTGTTATTTGTTGATCCAAGTGGATCTCGAAGACCTCAAAATTCAATCAGCTCAAAATCTCCTGAAACCAGTATCAATGCATAAAGCTCACGAAGATGAACCCGATGCAACTTGTTTCACGTAAAACTGAGTTCATATGGGCGAGTTATGTTTAGTCAAAGTTTTAGTCAAAATGATGATGTCAGCATGTGGCATGGCAATTGACTAGATGGTGACATGGAATTACAGGTGATGTGGAAAAAATCTCACAAAAATTCATGTACCATGCTTTATTTTTGAAAATAAAGTGTGGAGGCTTATTTTATCTCACAAAAATCCATTTGGTGGGATTAAAACAAAATCTCATAATTTTTTAAAAAAAAACAAAGATTAACCCCTTTAATAAATGAATAAGCCCAAATTTATAACCTTTAATGGTTATTAAATAAATGAATAAAAACAAATACCCAAAACAATATAGCCCGTAAATGGAGAAATGACAAGGGCGTTGGAAAAAAATGAGTTTTAAAAGGGTTGTTATTATTTAGAGGTAGGAGTGTGAGTTTGGCATTCAGAAATTTAGAAATTTAGAGGTTTTGAGAGTCTTGTGAGCTAAGTGGTCTCTTGTGAGGAAATGGAGAGATAAAAACTTAGTGAGTCTTTTGAGAGAATTATGAGTAGTCTCTTAGAAGAATAGGAAGAGATAAAAACTCACTATTTTCTTTGAGAGAATTTTCATGAATTTTAAGTCATTTGTAAAGGCTTGATGCCTCATGTATTGTACTCTTGTTGTGAGAGAGTGAGTTGCAGTTTTATTGCTTGATAGCGTTGTGAAGGTGATGAAGGAGTTAGGCATGAACATGTTGCTAGATAGATCCTGTCATTGCAGTGTGGAAGTGGAAAGAGACTAAAGTGCGAGAATCTTCCTTGGTAGCAGATTGTGACTTAGTGAAAGACCATCGTGGTGTAAAAGAAGTTTGCATCATAATAATGGCAACGATTGCGCATATTTGCAGATCCGGAGATGTAGCCAGAGTCTGGTGAACTCCGTTATCAAATATTTTCTCTCTCTTTTCTTGGTGCATGATATTGTCAAATTCTTTACTTTCCCACATTTGATGTGTTTATTTGCTCATTTCACAAGCACTGTCAGTTATGATCTTAAATTAAATCTGTATCCTAGTGAATCTAACAGTTCTTAAGTGATTCATATTAAGGAGTTTACAGATCATTTGTGGATTGGGAGAAATTTTTCTGCTCCACAGTCATCCGCTATTTTTTTTTAGGTCTTGCAGATCTAGAATATTCCTTGTAATGGTGTTCTCTACGTTATAGCAAAAATATTCAAGGTTTGGTGGTTCAAAGGTTGAGTTTCAGAATTGTTGTATGGGTTTGTATAGTTTGGATGAACTATTGAAAGGTGTTCTATATTTGAAGGTTGTTACACCTACTGTGGATGTATTTGGAAGTATCTAATATGTGTTCTCATGCATAATGAAGCATGTTACATTATCTGCATGCTATCTTGGAAAGCGTGTACTTCAATTTTCATTTGTGTTTTCATTAGGTTTGGCCGACTTGGTGTTTACACTTCATATGAAGAAGTTAGTTTAATTAAGGAAGTGTGTGCTTGATCCAAGATGTTGCTTTTGGTCTTGGTTAAGTGTTTAATTGGTCCACTCTCATTCCCTTCCACTATGAGAATGATGAGTTGCTAACCTAATTTGAATTTATGAAACGAAGCGTATGTGGCCAACCTTGGAGAAAGTTTCTAAGGTTGAAGATGATATAAATTCAAGTCATGATGCAAAGGATTGGATGATGCAAAGTAACGAAGCAAGCCACATGTGAAGAGCACAATTGTGCAAAAGTGAGTTGAGGCAGCAGTACTTCATTGTGTTAGATTCCTAAAGGCAGTGAGTTGAAGGTTTCTACAATTTTATGATCAAGGCTGTGGATGTGTGTAAATTGTTGTGGTGGATCTTTTGTTTTCTTTTGTATCTGTAGGCAATGAGCTCCCTATTGGATAGTGAGTCCTTTTTGTAGGTAGTGAGCCTTTGTATCTGGGCAGTGAGTCCTTTTTGTAGTTAGTGAGCCTTTGTCTTCTAGGCAGTGAGCCTTTATATTCAGTTTTTGTATCACTTTATATTGTGAGTTAATTCTCACCGTGGTTTTTCCCTTATAGGGTTTTTCACGTAAAATATGGTGTTCATTACGTTGATTTTTCTTTCTGTTATTTGCATTTCATGTTCATACTTAATAACAGAACAATGTGGTTGTGAAATTGATAAGTGTTTAAGTTTTGAGATTAAATTTGGTGATAACTGATTCACCCCCCTTTTCAGTTTCTTGCTCCTTTTAACAATTGGTATCAGAGCTTTGGTTCATTGGTGTAGAGCTTAACTTCTTAAGGAAGATCCAATGACACATAAGTTGGAAATCCCTATGTTTGATGGATCTGATTATAGTGACTGGAAAGTGCATATGAGAGGATATATTATCTCTCTTGGTTATAAGACCTGGATGGCTATTGAGATGAAGTATGTTGCTCTGATAGGTGGTCTTACTACTACAGATGATTTTTTTGCTTATGAGGAGAATGAAAAGGAAAGGTAAGCTATTTTTAGTGCTCTATCTAAAACTAAGTGAACTAAGGTTCTTTCTTTGGCCACTGCTTATGAATTTTGGAAAAAGTTGGAAGATATTATGAAGGAAATGATGAGTGAAATTGACAAAGAAGATGACGGCAAAGCGCAGATATGAGAATTTAAAAATGGAAGAAGGTGAAGATTTTGCAAGATATTTCCAGAGGGTTGAACTTGCAACAAATGATGTTAGGAATCAAGGGGGAAATATGACTGGTAAAGATATAATCGAGAAGATCCTAATAACCCTACCTAAGTGTTATAGTGATAAGATCTCAGTTATTGAAGAAATGTATGATCCTAAGAAATAGACTAAAGAAGAGCTATTTCACACCTTGATTTCATTTGAGATGAGAAAGTTTACAAAGAAAGAGGAAAAGATAGAAACAACATTTAAAGCAACAAATACTAAGGATGATCCAGATAGTGATCATTCTAATGAGTTGGAAGTGACTTTTACCAGGAAGTTGAAGAAAGATACTGGTAAGTATAAAGGTATGTTTCCCTTTCAATGTTTCAGTTGTGGTAATATTGGTCATTATGCTTCAAGATGTCTGAATACAGATGTACATAAGAAGAAAAATGATCATAAAGATAAAGAGAGAGAGGATAATAAATATAAGAAGTTGTATTATGTTAAAGAAGAAGCCAAAATCTGATTATGAGGGTGATGATAGTGAATGCTTGTTTTTAGCCTTGGAGAATAAATATGTGTCTGCTAACCCTAGAAAATGTGTAAGAAAGAATGTTTCAGAGAACAAAAATAATGAGATGGAAGGTACTTTGGTCAACGCCTTTCATGCTAGACAGGATGAAGACTACTGGGTGATTAATAGTGGATGCTCTAATCACATGATCGGAGATAAAAGTAAGTTTACTAAACTTGAAAAGTATGAGGGCGGTCTGGTCATGTTTGGTGATGATTCAGGAGAAAAGATTGTTGGGAAAGGTACAATTAGTTTTGATGGAATACACAACATAGATAATGTATATTATGTAAAGGATTTAAGGCATAACCTTTTGAGTGTTGGAAAGATGTGTAGAAATGGTTTTAAACTTGTGTTTCAAAATAATACATGTGAGATCAAAAAAGGACCCAGAGATATGGTTTATGCAGGAAGGATAACTCATGGAAACATCTATCAGCTTAAGGGTATTGATGGTCAATGCCTTGTATCTCAAGTTAATGAAAGTTGGTTGTGGCACAAAAGAATGGGACATGTAAACTCTAATAATTTGGTCAGAATCAGTTCAAGAGATGTTGTTCAAGGTCTACCTAGAATCACAAAGCCTGCTAATACTATTTACAGAAGTTGTCAGTTAGGGAAACAAACAAGATGTAGTTTTAAGGGAAAAGAGAAATCTACTACCGGAATGTTGGAATTAATTCATACAGACCTATGTGGTCCAACTAGAATAGGAAGCCTAAATGGTGATAGGTATTTCATGCTCCTTATTGATGATTATTCTCAAATGACATGGGTTGATTTTCTTAGAGAGAAGACTCAGGCTCTGGATAGGTTTAAAGTGTTCAAAGCAAGAGTGGAAAATGAAGTGAACCTAAGAATCAAATGTTTGAGATTTGATAGAGGTGGAGAATTCAATCTAGTGAATTTAATGCATTCTATGAAGAGCATGGCATAAAAAGACAATTTTCTACTCCACGAACCCCTCAATAGAATGGAGTGGTTGAGAAAAAAAACTAGACAGTACATGAAGATGCAAGAACCATGATGAAAGAATCAAATGTACCCGATGTGTACTAGAGATAGGAAATACACATCGATGTTTATGTTCTAAATAGAGTTCATATTAGAGGCAACAACACAAAGACTCCTTTTGAGTTATGAACTGGTAAGACTCCTACTATGAAGTACTTTAAGGTATTTGGAAGCAGATGTTACATTAAAAGAGATGATGAAAATATTGGGAATTTTGATGATAGATGTGATGAAGGAATTTTTCTTGGGTACTCAACTACCAGCATAGCATATAGATGCTTCAATAAAAGATTGGGGAAGATTGTTGAGAGTGCTAATGTGAAAGTTGATGAGGACATGCACAGACCTATTGAGATATGAAAAGTTGAACCTGATGATCCTATATTGGACAAGTACCTAAAGAGAATAAGGAGGAAGAAGAAGAATATATTGAAGAAGAAGAAGAAGAAACCCCAAAACCTGTTGTTAAGACTCCTAAGTATGTGTAGAAGAATCATCCAGATAGACAAATAATTGGAGATAAGAGTGAAGGTGTGAAGACTAGAAGCAAAGTAGCAACTAAGGTAAATTTGTGTTTACCTTCTAAAATAGAACCTAAGTCTATGTGTGAAGCATGTGAAGATGAGAGTTGGGTTAGAGCTATGAAAGAAGAGTTGCAGCAAATAGAGAAGAATCGGACATGGGAATTGGTTCCTAGACCTATGAATAAGAATGTAATTGGTTCAAAATAGGTGTTCAAGAATAAGTTGAATGAAAATGGTGAAGTTATAAGAAATAAAGAAAGACTTGTATGCAAGGGATACTCACAAGTTGAAGGCATAAATTTTGAAGAGACGTTTTCCCCTATGGCTAGAATGGAAGCTATCAAGATGTTTTTGGCATTTTTTACCCACAAGGACTTCAAAGTATATCAGATGGATGTCAAGTTAGCATTTCTAAATGGTGAATTGGAGGAAGAAATATACATGGAATAACCTGAAGGATTACAGTTATCAAACAAACCAGATATGGTTTGTAAGTTGAAGAAGGCATTGTATGGACTGAAACAAGCTCCTAGAGCATGGTACACAAGATTAGATAGATACCTGACACAACAAGGATTCAGAAAAGGCTCTGCTGACAACAATCTTTACTTCAAAGTGCAAGGTAACAAAATGTTGATGATATCATCTTTGGAGGAAATGAAGGTATGTGTAAAAGACTTGCAGAAGAAATGCAAAAAGAATTTGAAATTTCCATGATTGGTGAGTTGAATTTCTTTCTTGGTCTTCAAGTAAATCAAACTGATAACGGGATATTCATTTCATAATCAAAATATGTGAAAGAGTTGTTGAAGAAGTTTGGAATGGATGAATCCAAACTAGTTAGTACTCCTATGGTGACCATATGTAAGCTGAGTAAAGATGATGAATCTGCTAAAGTTGATAAGAGAAAATACAAATGTATGATTGGTGGACTATTGTATCTTACTGCTACCAGACCGGATATAATACATATAGTATTTTGAGTTGCAAAATTTCAAGTAGAACCTAAAGAGGCACATGTTATAGCTGTAAAGAGGATATTTATATATCTTAAAGGTACACTGGATTATGGCTTATGGCTTATGGTATCCTAAGGGTGCTTATTTCAATTTGAGTGCTTATACCAATACAGATTGGGTTGGTTGTGTGGATGACCAGAAGAGTAATAGTGGAGGTGCTTTCTTTCTTGGTGGAAGATTGGTTTCATGGTTGAGTAAGAAACAAGACTCAGTTTCTTTATCCACTACAGAATTAGAATATATTGCTGCAACATCCTACTACACATAGGTTTTGTGGATGAAGCAAACTCTAAAAGACATTGGAGTGATATGTGATGAGCCTATTCCTATTTTTTGTGACAATACAAGTGCTATAAAAATTTCAAAGAATCTGGTAATGCATTCAAGAACAAAACACATATCTATCAGATACCATTTCCTAAGAGAGAAGGTATTGGAGAATAAAGTCAGACTAGGGTATGTGTCAACAAAAGAACAAATTACAGATTTATTTACTAAGACTCTTCCAAAGGATACTTTTGAGTATCTTAGGGAGAGGTTGGCGGTCATTGGCCCTCCATACTAGGTGCACATGGAGGTGCATCAGTCTAGTGAATTAACAGATTCTTCATTTATCTAGATTGATAAATGGGTCTACTTTGTAGGGGGAGTAGAAAAGTTTTCATTGTTGCATTATGAGTCGAATGGGTGTACTCCTAAGGGGGAGTAATAAGATCTTTTGATATTTTACATTGATGTCAAGGGGGGAAAGAGATTCATGTGAAAAATAGTAGAAAAGAAAGAGAAGGTGTTCTCTCAAAATATTGTTGTTTAAAGGAGAATGTGGTCGTTGATGGTTTTTCACATAATGTGTTGCCATCAATGACAAAGGGGGAGATTGTTGCAATTATGAGAAAGTTTGGTGGTGTTGTCATTAATGTTATCATTGATATCAACACAGTTTAGTATGTTACAGATTGTGCATATATAGTTGAGACATAGTTGAGATGTAGCACATGAAGTTATCCTTATGATGTTGCAGATGTGCTGAAATGATGAGTTACCAAGTGCTTTTGATAAAATTAATAAAGAGTGAATTGAGAGTTATGTATTTGTTTAGAATTTTCTCTGGAATGTGCTCCATGTTTCTCCTATGTTGATCCTATGCTTGTGTAGATCTAAAGGTTTGTTGTTGGTGATCTATTGGTGATATCTCCTGATTTGTTGCTACTAGTTTGATGACAAGTGAAAGTTGTGTTCACCAGTATGTGAACTGGTTTGGCAAAGTTGGTTATCTATGGACTGGGAGAAATGTTTCAGCTTCGTAGTCCTACGCTATTTTCTTTAAGGTCTTTTAGATTTGGATTATGCCTTGTAATGGTGTTCTCTATATTCTTCCATAAATATTCAAAGTTTCATGCTTCGGAGGTTCAGTTTCAGAATTGTTGTATGGGTTTGTATAGTCCAGATGGACTGTTGAAAGGTGTTCTATGTTCAAAGGTTTTTACACTTGTTGCAGATGTATCTAGAAGTATCTAATATGTGTTCTCATGCATAATGAAGCATGTTATGTCACCTAGTGTTTACACTTTATATGAAGAATTAAATTTAATTAAGGAAGGATGTGGTTGATCTAAGATGTTGCTTTTGGTCTTGGTTAAGTGTTTGATTGGTCCACTCTCAATCCTTTCCACCGTAGCAATGTGGAGTTGCCAACCTAATTTGAATTTATGAAATGAAGCGTGTGTGGCCGACCTTGGAGAAAGTTTCTAAGGTTGAAGATGGTATAAATGCAAGTAATGATGCAAAGAATTGGATGATGCAAAGTAATGAAGTAAGCCACAAGTGAAGAGAAAAATTGTGTGAAAGTGAGTTAAGGCGGTAGTACTTTATTATGTTAGATTCCTAAAGGCAGTGAGCTGAAGGTTTCTGCAATCTTCTGATCAAGGTTGCGAATGTGTGTAAATTGTTGTGGTGGATATTTTGTTTTCTTTTGTATTTGTAGGTAGTGAAACTCCTTGTTGGATAGTGAGTCCTTTCTATAGGCAGTGAGCCTTTGTATCTAGATAGTGAGTCCTTTTTGTAGGCAGTGAGCCTTTGTCTTCTGGGTAGTGAGCCTTTGTATTTAGTTTTTCTATCAGTTTATATTGTGAGTAAATCCTCACCATGGTTTTTCCCTTATAGTGTTTTCCACGTAAAATTTGATGTTCATTGTGTTGATTTTGCTTTTTGTTATCTGTATGTCATGTTCATACTTAATAACATAATATTGTGGTTGTGAAATTGATAAGTGTTGAAGTATTGAGATTAAATTTGGTGACAATTGATTCACCCCCCTCTCAGTTGTCCTGCGCCTTTTAACAAACTACTCCTTATCTCTCCCCCTTTGACATTAATGACAAAGGAAGGGGTCCGGTATATATGTAAATATGCATCAAAGTGTAACCAAAAATATATGAACACAACCTTGAATTAACCTAAAGAAGAACCTCTAAGACTCTCCAAGATAGCCTTCCATGTCGCTTTACCTTCTTCCCATGAACCTTTTGCACTTACAAGAGTCTTGTAAAATAGATGAAGCTTAGTTAAGGACTCTACACCATCTGGTAAAGTATTGGGACAAAGATGAATCTTTGATAATTAACCAATATAGCCAAGAGCACTAGACACATAAGTATGTTTGATTTTAATCATGTTTCTGAGTGCCACAAACTTCTTGATAACATTTTTCCTTTGATCTTGTAGAGAAAATAATTTGTCTTGAAGCTTAACAATGTAGGACCACCTCTAATTATCTTTTTCTTCTACTAACTTGTATGTATATGCCTAAGTGTTCAACTAAGACTCACTCATCATTATCTCATTTCTCATATCCAATGTACTACCAAACCAATCTAGGCAAAAAGAAAGTAGTTCATGTGCCTCTTCTTCACAACTTTGTACACTCTCCAATTCCTTCATCTCTCAATTGTCTACATTCAAACATTTTCCTTTGATATCTCCCAAATTTCCTTCATTAGACCTGATTCCAGCAGACACTTCAAGTTTGGAGATGTAGACCTTCAAATAATTAATCATGCCACAGAGATTCTCCACAACAAAAATAGATGAATCAAAATTAGCATAGGGAATAATCTTCTACAATTCTTCCAAATCTCTCTGAATATTCATTCTTTCATGCTCATGTTCAAGCTCACTTCCTTCTGCAACTTCTTGCTTAACAACACTCTTCCTTTTCTTCCTTGTTTCAGTCACGCTACTAGAGGTACCTTCTACATCGAGATTCTTAGGGCTTCCTAAAATAATTTTAGCATAATTATCAACTTCAGCCTCTAACACTTCATAATCCAAATTAGATATACAAACTAACCTTGATTCAACTGCTTCCATGTGACAAAAATTTGTAGACACAAGACAATTTATGCTTACGAAGTATCTTTCCACAAGACTTACTGGAATCCTAAACATTTTTTTCATCCTCATCTGAAATGTTCCAAAGAATGCAACAAGGGTAGACTCTTGTGCATTTGAACTACCAAGATTTATCATTAATCTCCTAATTTGATAGGTAATAGGCTCTGAATTTGA
The DNA here is from genome assembly GCA_007258455.2 of Sequoia sempervirens. Classification (NCBI taxonomy): domain Eukaryota; kingdom Viridiplantae; phylum Streptophyta; class Pinopsida; order Cupressales; family Cupressaceae; genus Sequoia; species Sequoia sempervirens. The sequence continues at coordinate 81,693,170 of VDFB02000007.1, forward strand.
CCATTCTATCCTTCCTATTACTGGTAATTCTCTCAAAAAGTAAAAGAGATAATAGACAACCATAATGTATTCTTCTTACTCTTCTTGATCCCCTTTAAAGTCTTCAAAAATGTATAAAAATTAATTCACACAAGTCATATTCTATACCTCTTATTACCAAATCAATAATCGATCTCAAATTAATCTCCCTCCCTTTAGGATTCGCACCGATAACCTCAATTATTTATTTCCCATCCATACCCTTCAGTTTGGGAACTAGTCTAGAGGAACACAAACTAGTTACATCTCTAATAACTTCTTTGTAAATCAAATGTACCTCATCTATCCACAGAGATTCATCATGAATTATGCTCAACAATATTTCAATATACTTCTTCTCAAATCCAAACAAGGGAACTTTCCTCCAAACATCCAAATTTTTCTTAACTAATACTCTGTAGGCATCAACACTCTCTTCCAATTCACTTTCCGAAAGCATGTTCAACTAAACTGACAACATCTCTTTTATATTACTGTAAACAAATGCATATATATATTATGTAGGAAACACTCTCAAAGGGATACAAGAGAATACACCAACAAACTCTTCTGAAACATTCATAAAATATCTCTTCAACCTAACTTTATCTGCACAATTCACAACCTTTGAATTATCCATAGCAATAAAAGTGAAATATTGTACAAATAGGAATACCTCTGAAAATGAAAACAATGTACAAATATCTTGCTTTCAGAGCTCACTTCAAATCTATCTGATATCTTCTTCAAACCCTGAAACTATGAATTTCCTTCTAAACTTCCTTTGCACGCTTCTCCAAAAATACATAAGCCTTTAAAATTATCTGAATTTATTCCTTCCATTCCAAATGATTTTGCAATAAATGCTTCAACTTGCAGGTAGATTGCCTCAAAAATTGTGTACACCTCCATTCTTCACACATGTGAATACCTTAATCTCACTATCACATTAAATATACTTCCATAATGATATGACACAAGTGCCAATGAGGTGGTTTATTATATTTTCTAATGATTGCTCCCCCTTAGCCACTAATTTTATTTAGAAATTGACGGGAGTATCTGCACCAAAGGTCAGCATAGAAAATACTGATGATTCCTCTCTCCAAATCCTTTTCATTTCCTTTCTTGTTTATTTGGGATCAATAATTTGGTCATTCTTCTTCATCAGATTGATATTTTTCTTTCTTATGTTGTAACTACCAAGGTGTTCCAAATTACTGCACTTACAACAAATAACATTTTTCTTTCCATTTTCCCTTTTATCCAACAGACTAACTTTATATCCATTCTTCTTCTTAGAACATATTCCATGGAATGATAAAGAATCATTCAATTTACTCTTACAATCCTTTGCCTTATGACCAAACTTCTTGCAGGAATAACAAACACCATTGAAGGATAAATACCTTTTAGCATCATATAGTTTGATAGGAATTTTCCAGAATTTCTCTTTATCTCCTTGATTTGTCTAATTTTGTAACGCGTCTTCTTACCAATGGATTGCTTCGCTTTAGAAATTTGACCTTCCTCAAACCCTAAAACACTATTATCCATTTCTGATCTTTGAGAGGTAATCAATTCATCAAGCATCGCTGAGCTTATCTTAAATTTTTCCTCAAAACTTCTTGCCTTTTCCAGATCAGATCTCAATATTTATGCTTCTTCTAACTTTATGCATTCATCCATCTTCCTTTGAATTTCAATTTCCTGACATTCATTAATTATTTTCTTCTCATCCAATTGTTGTAGTAGGCTAGAGATGATTTCTTCTCCTTCAACCAATAGATCGAATGCTTCAACACTTTTACTTTCCAGCATTTCAATGTACTCATTTGCTTTCAACAACCTATCCTTCAGATCTTCCATTTCTTCTGAATATTCAACAGAGACTACTTCCAAAGGAAATAATTTCTCATACTCAAATTTTGGGACCTTCCTCAAGCTATTAGGCTTCTTCCAAGGAACCGAGCTTTGATACCAATTTTTGAACATTCAGAATACTAAGAGGGGGGGGTGAATTAGTATTCGATAAAGCCATAATAAAATCCACTTAAAACATTATAACAATTCTAACTGAATCAACAAGAGAGAACATAGAAACAAGTCAATGCAACCATACGCATGAACACCAAGATTTTTACGTGGAAAACCCAAAATGGGAAAACCACAATGAGGGTTAACTCACAATATATTATATCCAGATATAAAATATTATGGGGCTCACTGCTAGGACTCACTATCCTTAAAAGGCTCACTGCTTGAGTACAAAAGATAGCTAACCACCAAGATACAATTGATAGTGGCTCACTACCAAAAGATTGAACTAATAGGATACACCTTCAATGTGCAAGTTTCAATTCCATTGAAGCTCGAAATAAGTACTTCTTCACACAACAATTTCTCAAAAAAATTGCATTGATCAAACCTGATAAAGCATTTAGGCTCAAATCTTCTCCTCTTCACATTTCACATTCACTCCTACTTCTCCTTTCACTCATTTGTCTCTCTTCTCATGTGTATATCTTTCATTCCTCAAAATGTCTTATATATATACAAGCACATCGTGATCATCAATTAGGTCAACCTAATTAGATGAACACAAAAATAATCAAAACCTTCTTCATTGGCACCATATAATATTTAAACATTTTATCCACGTAGTGCATTATACCAAGTTGGCTAACATCCATAAAACATAACTAGTCTTCATAATATATTGCATACGCTGAGTTAGCCAAGACTAGAACACAACTCTCCAAACAAATAAATAATCCTCAAACCAAACACCTTCTAGATCTAAGAACACATTAATTTCCCATCATACTACTAGCATAGAGACTATCAACAAAATCATAGCATAAGAATGTTTACTTTAGTAGAATGCAGAGTCTCCCACATAGTATGCCACACACAGAACAATAGAAGAATACAAAGTTAAAATCTGTCAGAGATAACTTTCTACTCACAACAAAAAATGTCTCAAGATCCAAGATATAGTTGTCTCAATGAGTCAAGAAAACATGGTTAAGAGATTAGAGTCATATCAAATCTTGTGATGAATTCCAGACTCAAATACCAACACACTAATACATTACAAAAGGCTATTATCGGCAGAGAACAACTTCCGGTAAACCAAGCATACTTCCCATATAGTTATCACCATGTTGACATAAATGACAACATAGGAACAACCAACACAACCATCCATACTTCATGCTCATGTTGTAAGGCTTCCAACAGTGCCCCCTCCCTATCCTATACAAAGTCTTTTCCTCTACCAAGGAAATCATGCATATATAATTAATTTAAAATATATATTCCAGTGTTAAATACATGGAATACTGAGAGAGGGGGTGAATCAATATTCTATTAAACTATCCAATTTTCAAAGTGTACTTAACAATTATAAGGAATGAAAGCATGAACAATCCATAACACTCACAACACATGAACACATAGATTTTTATGTGGAAAACCCAAGACGGAAAAAACCATGGTGAGGATTAACTCACAATATGTTATAGCCGGTTATAAGATATTACAGAAAGGCTCACTTCGAGGAGGACTCATTGTCCAAGTGAACTCACAGTTCACAAAGAAAGAAAAGATACAAAGAAGTGGCTTCATATCCAGAATCTAAACTGAGGAAAGCACATCTAATCATATGTTGGATTCAATTCCTTTGAAGCTCATAACACGCTCTAATCATCTCATATTACAAGTCTCTACTCTACTCTGTATTCACATACCTTTTCTCAACACTCACAACTTATTCGCACAATTCTACAACAATTCACATCACTTCTTGTATTCAGATCATGTATTCTTTAAAAAATATCTTCTATCAACTTGAATCAACCTTCTATATATATACTAAAATCCTTTGTAAACATCAATTAGGTTGGCCTAATTAGATATAGCCTTAAATTATACAAAATGTTCCTTGTCAATACCCAATTCAAACCAAAATTTCCTTCATGCCAAAAACATAAGCAATATAGATTAGCATGGACCTATAACATCTCCCTTTTCTATTCATGACACATATTTAAATTTCATAACTCTATGCATACCTTAAGTCAGCCAAACATAGAACCAAAAAGTAAAATACTCCAACTGATCACCACCATAGGTTATGTGGACCAAAAAATGTCACACCAATTGGAAAATATAATGTAATGACAGCTATAAGCATTCTCTCAAAACCACAATGACTAACTCAAATCTGTGGAGGAATATGGACTAGTTAGGTAATATCCAGTACATAGAAAAATTGTGTAAACCATATCTACCAAACTTTTGTTACTTGCAACTTTTGAACCACTTATCCAAAACACCTAAAATTTTGAAATAACATTCCAGTGATATCCATGAACAACATACCAAAATTTCATAAGTAGAACTAACAGGGAGAACAAATGCAAACCAAAATACTAGAGGGTGTTTTGTGTTGAATTTTTCGGCGTACACACTTAGCCAAAAAACCTTTTGCAGAATAAAACATCCTTCATACTAATTTGGCATTCATCATGTAGTGTTGACATCAATGAAAAACTTCTTCATTCTTTCAACAATATCCCCTTTGTCATTGATGGCAAAGTGTGCCAAGACAAAATATTTTTCCACAAGTATCTCTCCCCCTTTGACATAAAGGGAAAAGAATGCTCCCCTCAAGACATATGTACAAAATGAACTAGCTCCCCCTCAGGAAGCTAACCAAAAACTCCTAATACATCCACATATGTACAAATAATCTAAAAACATAAAAAAAAATTGAAATATATATGGAAATTATCAACCCAAAGATGTTGACCCTTGAAGCTTCTAAAGAATAACTTGCCAAGTAGATTTTCCTTCTTCCTAGCTCTTCTTTGCTGCTACAAGCATTCTATGTCGAGACTCAAGCTCTATCAGCGTTTCCTCTCATTCTTCTACAATACTGGGGTTAAGATTTAAATTTGATATTTTTCCAGTACTTGGAAGGGCACTTGAGAAAGGTATATACTTTGTTTTTACCAAGTCCATTAGCTTCATAAGTTGCTCTATAATCTCTTCCTTCTAGTTTTCCAAAACAAAGAATTGTCATGTAAGTCCACTATAGTAGTCCAGGTCTTATCATCCCTTTCTAGTTTTGGATCATAGTCTTTTGATGTATTAGCTATCTGAGACTCAATCGAGTTCATTTCATCTTTTATCCCTTATGTGGCATCTGACCACTTCATGCAATACAAAAATAGTGTAATCACCTTCACGGACTAGTACTTCCTTCAATCATTCTTCAAATTTTGTATGTGCATATGCACATTTTTCTATGATATCCATTAGCTTCTTCTCTTTGATCCTTTACCCAACCTTTATTTCTACTTGTCTTTTCAATTTGGAGGCATTTCCTTAAAGGAATCAAATAGTAATTTGAAATTTTCCACCGCAGGAAAAGATGTATCAACATTAGCTGTTGGAATAATCTCCTGAAATTCTTTTAAAGCTTCATTTATCAATTTATTACTCTTTTTATATGTTCCAATGATTTATTTTCTTTCAGATGCATTATATACATCACTTAACTGCATTTTGTGGATAGGAGATATCTTATCTAGATCAACATTGTCATGTTGCATGGGCAACTGCAATAATTGATAGGAACAACTGGTTGAAACTTTAAGTGCTTAAACAACAATCCTTCTAAAGAATTAACAAAGGATTCACTGAAGGACTTAGGTAAATCCTCATACTTCTCTACTTCATTCTTTCTAGTATCAATAAATTCTTCTTCCACCTTTTCTTCTTCTTCACCAGAGATCTTATCTTTATCTCCATCATCCTTGTCCTTCTTTCCTTGCTCATTATCTTCATTTTTATCTCCTTCTCCTTCCTTTTCACCATCATTCTCTCCTTGATTCTTTTCATCCCCATACCTTTTCTCATTGACTATGTCTTGCTTCTCACCTTCATTGGTGTTTTATTTTGTATCTACTGGAGGAACAAATGTCTTTAGGCATCCTTGATTTGCAGTCTCCTGAGTTGCTGGAGGGATGTAAGTGTCATCCTTTGTAGTTTCCTCATCAATATTCTCATCTTCAGCAATCCCTTGCATTGGCTCATTTGTATTCAAAGGAATATTATCCAAATTTTCTTTTGTATCAGTAGCGCCTATGTTTTCATTTGTTAGATCTTGTCCCTTGCTGGTTGAGGCAATGGGAATCATGTCATACTTTTGTGCAATTTCAGTAACCTTTTCTTCTATTTCCTTATGCATTTTCTCAATTTGATCTTGATCTCTTCTCATTAGAAGTGTGATCCTTTGTTTTGATCTAAATTCTTCACTAAGTACTTGGGCTAGTGTGGCCTTATCAACAGTGGATAGAGAAAATCCAATTTTCTCCACAACATCTAATCTGAGATTCTTTTCCCTTTCTTTGGCTTCTCTTCTTCTTTCTAATAATATTTTCCATACAACATCAAGAACTTTCTTCCTAATGTTCTCCATATTTTTCTCCATTGTGGCAATGAATTTGATAATTTCTTGTATTGTTGTGGCTCTATTCTCCTCATTTTATTTTTCATATAATTCGGTAGTTTCTTCCAAAATCTCATCATGCAACATACCTTTGAATAATGAGATCAACTTCATTGGACTGAGCGGTCTTTCCATAGATGTCTTCTTTTTCTTCTCTAGTTCTATTGTGGTAGGTTTCCTTTTCTTTCTTTCCTTTACCTACTTATGTACATGTATCTTAAAAGCTTATTTTTCCTTCTCAACCTCTTCTTCATCAAAAGCATTAGAAATATCTACTCTATATTTCTTTGAAACAATGTCACCTCTTTTGAGGGTCACCACAAAATATTCTTCCTCTTCCTCTTCTTCCTCAAACTGTACACTCAAGTCTTTGTCTCTCCTATCATTCTCTTTTATTCTTTTTGATGTAGCAACAGTAGAGGCTATCAAAGTAGTTTTATTTCTCTTTCCAGGCCTTGTCGCCTCTTCCTCCTGAAGTTATTATATTTTCAGAGCACTGGCCTCTGTTCTCTTTGTTTTGTTGGAGGTAGAAACTAATCCAAAGGGCTGCTAAATACTAGGGGAATAGTGGAAGTAATTCTTCTTGATCTTCTAGGTCCAGTGGTCCCACTTTTTATGCTTGCTTCTCCTTTTGCAATTGATTTCAAACTTTTTTATTTCTTCATCTGTGAGTCCCCTCTGCTTGAAATAATCATGCACCACTTTTTTCATCCTTTTTTCCATTTTAATCTTTTTCAATTCCGTGTGTACTTTCATATATTTCTCTTCATATGTTCCATGTATTTCTTGTATAGGGTCCTTAGGACTGTTCACTAATATACCAACATAACCATTTGCTTCATTTTTAGTGATCTCATATCCAAGTGGCTGAATCCAAACAGATCTGGGTTCTACAACTTCAATTATGCATTCATCAGTTTTGACAAAGAATGTGATATCATCTCGATATTTTCCCACTATAAAAATAGGGATCCTTTCCTATTCATGAATTCTCTTCTAAAATACTGTAAAGAAAGTAGTAAGTACCTCATCTTGAGTTTTCATATCACCAATGTTGTGTAGATGTTCAAATATTTGATGGGATATAGGCTTGTTTCTGCTTCATGTAATATTGCTTCTTCCTAGAAGCTCCTTTAGAAAATAGAACAACAAACAAAATACCAAGGAAACAAATTTGAAAGGGTATTTATTATCTTTAGTTTTCTTTATATTTTCAAAAAGTTGTTGTTGAAGCAACTCACACAATTCAATACTCTTTTCCTTTCTCTACCATTTCATGTGCTACACGAATTGCTATGGTAACACAAAACTCTCTTTGCTTGTGTAGTATATGTTGTATCTAATGACCATAGTTGCATATATTATCACAAGATATTGTATGGCATTCACAATGAGAGCCCTTGGATCAAATGTAGTACCTATTAGCTCCATTACATCCTTGTTCTTTGCAAATTTCAACACAGGTATAGATCCAGTGTCACAAAGTGCAGTAATCTCCTTTATGACCTCCTTAGTTATCAATCCAGGCATGTCATTCCACAAGAATTTATCATGCACTTTGTTTAAATCTATCCTCACATACTTAAGATCATCATCATAGATGAAGCATGGAAACATCTGCCAAACATCTAGTTTCTTCTTCACTAGGTTTTCATATTCGGGTTTGATGTCAAAATTATCTCCAGTTACTGGGCTAGTCCACAGGTCTGTCAACTTTTTATGGTTGTATTCTTCCATCCTCCCATGGATATATGCCCTAACATCCTCAATAGGCAAAACCCTATATGGAATACTTGAAAATGCACCAAGTGGGTCGTTCTCAAATACTTTCATGGGATATTTCTTGAATTTTGGTTGGGGTTTCTCACTCACATTCACCACTGTTGGTGTTTCCATTTCTACCAAATTCAAATGATTTGAAAAAAAAAAAAATTCAGCTTTGGACAATGGTAAATACCTTTTTCTTGCTCAACTAGAATTAGGGTTCAAGTACACTGCTTCTCAGATTACCTTCAAAATCTTGAAATCACTTCAATTCACACTACTTTCTCCAAATGCATAGGGGTGAATGAAATCATCAAATTATAGGTATATAATCCCTTCAATTTTTCCCTAGATTCACATTTAATTCATCAAATGGTAAAGCTGGTAAAACCTTCTTTATGTAACAACAAACCTTAAATTGCTTTGTAAATCTCCACATTTTCATATTTTCTTCTGGAATCTTCTCCAAAAGATATATTATGTCCATCTCCATCTCATATCATCATGCCAAGTGATGACACTTCATATTAGTAGGGGATATTTGATTTTATGTCATTGCTCCTCCTAAGCTAGTGTCTAGGTTCAATTCCTGGAGGAATTATCTGCACTGGAGGGTGGTACAAATTCATTAGTAGTCTTTGATTCTTTCTCGGGTTCTTTCTTTCTCCAAATATTTTCCATTTCCTTCTTTACTTCAGTCAGATTAATCTTTTTAACTAGTTCATTTCTCTTAGCCAGATCACCCTTTCTTGAGTTTTTGCTTCTACAAAATCTAGCAATATGTCCAAGTCTATTGCAACTATTGCATATGATATTTCTTTGAGTATTTATTATTCCTTTCATTCATTCTAAATCTACATTGATTAGCTATGTGTCCAAATCCATATCATGTATAGCAGTAACCATTGAAATATTGAATCATTCTACCACTGTTGTATGCATTCATCATTTGACTTCTACATTCATTTGCTCTATGCCCAAATCTCTTGCATGTAAAGCATTGACCAATAAAGGATGGAACATTATGATTCATTTTTCTTCTACATTCCATTGCTCTATGTCCAAATTTATTGTAAAAATAATAGATGTCATTAAAAGATGGGTACCTTTGAGCATTTTGTTATCTGATGGGGGGTTTTATAGTATTTTTTCTTTGATTTCAAAACTTTCCATTACTATTCTTATCTTCATTCTTCTTTGCATTAGGTATGTGATCTACTTTTGAGCTTTCTCATTTTTCAATTCCTAAACCACCTTTTTCTTTGGATTCTTTTTGTCCTGCAATTAACTCATCAAGCATTGTAGAACTTGTCTTGAATTTGTCCTCATGAATTCTTTCTTTCTCTAGAGCTGATCTCATATTTGATTTCTCTAGTCTTTCTTTTTACCATTGCATTCAAGAATTCCTCAATTCTACTTTTTTCTTCCACTTGCACTTTTAATACGGTGTTGCTCTCATTTTCTTGCTTCAATTTTTCATTGACCTCCTTATGTCTTACTCTGAATTTCTTGATTTGCTCTTTCAGTTTTTTGATGCAGTCATTTGCTTCTTTAATATTTTCCTTCATATCTCTATTTTCAACTTTAATTTTTTCTAGGTCTTCAAGAGCAACTTTGAGTTCTCCATCTTTGTCAAACATGCAATCTTCACCTATGTATCCAATAGCAGAAATTAATTCTAGATCCATGTGTTCAAGTTCCAAGATCTTCCCAAAGCGGTCAAGATTCTTCCAAGAAATCAATATCTGATACCAATTGTTGAACACTCAAAATACTAAGAGGGGGGGTGAATCAGTATTCTATTAAACCATATAATTATTAACCATCCAATTTTCAAAGCGTACTTAACAAATAGAAGAAATGAAACCATGAAAAATCCATAACACACAACACATCAACACCAAGATTTTTACGTGGAAAACCCAAGAGGATAAAAATTACGGTGAGAATTAACTCTCAATATGTTATAACCAACTATAAGATATTACAGAAAGGCTCTCTATGAAGAGGGCTCACTATCCAAGTGAACTCACTATTCATAGAGAAAAGAAGAGATACAAAGAAGTGGCTTCATAGCTAGAATTTGAACTGAGGAAAGTGCATCTAGTCATATTCTAGATTCAATTCCTTTGAAGCTCATAACACACTCTAATCATCTTAGATTACAATTCTCTGCTCTTCTCTATATTCACATACCTTTTCTCAACACTCACAACTTCTTCACACAATTTTGCAACACTTCACATCACTTCTTGTATTCAGATCATGTATTCATTAAAAAAATTATCTTCTATCAACTTGAATCAACCTCGTATATATACTAAACTCCTTCACAAACATCAATTAGGTTAGCCTAATTAGATGTAGCCTTAAATTATACAAAACGTGCCTTGTTGGCACCCAATCCAAACCAAAATTGCCTTTGTGCCAAAAACATAAGCAATATAGGTCAACATGGACCAATAAGAAATCCCATTTTCATTCAAAACATATATTTAAATTTAATAACTCTATGTATACCTTAAGTCGGTGAAACATAGAACCAAAAAGTAAACTACTCCAACTAATCACCACCATAGGATATGTGGATCATTAAAGTTCACGCCAACTAGAAAATACAATGTACTAATACCTGTAAGCATTTTCTCTAAGCATTCTCTCAAAACCACAATGACTAACTCAAATTCGTAGATTAATACAAACTAGTTAGGTAATAACCAGTACATAGAAAAACTGTGTTAACCATATCTGCCAAACTTCTATTACTTGCAACTTTTGAACCACTTATCCAAAACACTTTAAATTCTGAAATAATATGCCAATGACATCCATGAACACCATACTAAAAACACATAAGTAGATATTACAAGGAGAACAAATACGAACCAAAATACCGGAGGGCGATGTGTGTTGAAGTTGTCAGTGTAGACACTTAGCCAAAAAACCTTTTACAAAATAAAACATCCTTCATACTAATTTTATGTTCATCATGTAGTGTTGACATCAATGACAACTCATTAATGAAAACCTTCTTCATTCTTTCAACATCTAGGCCTACTAAAATCCCTTCAAATAATATAATGTGGCCTAATTAATGTGCTTTCTTTTAATAAAAGAAGAATTTGGAAAAATTTCCATAGAGTTGATGCTTTCACAAGCATTACAAAACTATCCTCAAATTTTCATTATTATCCATTTCAATTTTTATAGCAGACCAAAATATCATCAATGAAAACTATGGCAAATTCATCTAGGTAGTCTTTGATTATACTATTAATTAAATTCATGAAGTCTTCTAGAGCATTTGTAAGCCCAAATGGAAGTACAATGAACTTGTAATGCTCATATTGAGTTCTAAAATATTTTTTTGGTATGTTCTCTTCCCTAATCCTTAGTTGATGATAGCCCAATCTCAAATCAATATTGAGAAAAAAAATTCTCCCTTCATTAGATCAAAAAGATCATTGATCCTAGGTAGTGGATACTTATTATTTATGGTCACCTTATTAAGCATCTGATAGTCAATGCACATACAGATGGTGATATATTTTTTATTTACAAATATTATTGGTTCTCTCTACAATGACACATTTGTCCTAATGATACCATTATCCAATAATTTCTACAATTAGACTTACAACTCATACAACTCAACAGTATTTATTTTATATTGAGCATTAGATTGTGGCTTAATACTAGGTAAGAGATTGATAGAGAGATCAAATCATAACCATTCACATCCTCATCCAAACATCTATAAATCAACCCTTAACCTTCAACACATTATGTACAAATGATCAATAAACAAGTACATGTTATTGATTTGAAGATAAACCTACATTTCTACATTGAATATTCAAGAGAATATCTAATACATTTGAGGTTTTGGTAATATTTTTTTGATCAATTTTATATTTCCATTCCTTGTTTTCCCTACTTGAGGTATTCTTGGGTTTGAAATAGGAACCCTAGATTTGCATTAGTTTCCTATCTTTCATTCCAAATCTATGACTATGATATATAGTTAGCTTTTACTATAGGTTATGGCATGTAGATCAAAGAAGAGGGTGAAGAACTTAATGTACTTTGGGCGAGAAGGGGAGATATGCTAGTACATGTGATACTTTAAGTGTTTAGCCTTTAGTTTTTGTACTTATAATATGAATGGCTAGCATGCATGAAAAATAAAGTTCATTATGAAGGAGCAAAATCTGCCTTTTACTTAACATTCCAAGTTTTGCTTTTGTCTATAGTTTATTAATATTATTGATGATAATCTCATTATTAGGTTATGATTACTCTTTCAAATGCAAATTGTAATGTGAACTTAATTTGAGGTTAAATATGTAGATAATTTTCACATTTTTGAGATTAATTGTGTTTTGTGTATGTTATTTTTGGTTATAGATTTACATCAAATAAATAAATTATAAAAAATTCTCTATAATTATTTAATGTATTTTCTCGAAAAAATATTTTTCTCTTATATGTATATAATATTATAATTCTCTTTTTCTAATATTATAATGAGTTGTTGATTATAAATAATAAGCATAAACATGAAAGTTAGAGTCAAACAATACTTCATATCAATTCAAATTGGGAAAAAATTTAAGACATTTACACCAAACCATAACCATACTTAAAAAATATATATATATCTATTTTAAACTAAGTATATGAAATGAACTATTTAAATGTTTATTGAAAAGTATTTAAAGCTTATGTCTATGTGAGAGTCAAGAAATACATGTTAAATAAAAATTTTAATATAAACAAAATCAAATCATCCTATTTTTTATGATGAAAAGTCATATTTTTATTGTAATATATAAAAATATAATACATAATTCATGTAAAATGGTATTTCATTGTTTGGATCTTGCTATTTCACCTATGCATGCTATTACTTGACAAGAAGATAAAAAGTAATTCCTTCATGGATTGGTAACTCATTACTCATGGCCAAGATCTCCCTAATATGTGGTAGTGTCCTACTAATCATGTTTACTCTCCTACTATTAATAGAACCTTTGTGACTTTTTATTTCATCTTAACTTCACCATAAACCATCCTAATTTTAATAATATTAAGTAATAAACTAAAACTAACATTCTAATTTATATATTTGAAAGTCCATTTAAAAATTACCATAAACTCAATAATTGTTTTATCATTACTCTATTCCCCACCTTGACAAAAAAACAAGAAAAAGATTAAATAATAGTCATTAACATCAATTTATTATATTCAATTGGAATAAAGTTCATAAATCAACAGAAAGTAAAAGCAATCTTTACATTATTCTATAACTTTATTTTTCCTTATAAGAATTTCCCTCAACAAAAATATATTCAATTGAAATAAAGTTCATAAATCAAGAGAAAGTAAAAACAATCTTCACATTATCTCATAACTTTATTTTTCCTTATAAAAATCTCTCCGGACAAAAATATATTCAATTGAAATAAAGTTCATAAATCAAGAGAAAGTAAAAGCAATCTTCACATTGTTTCATAACTTTATTTTTCCTTATATAATCATTAACACCAACTTATAATAATTAGTCAAAATAAAGTTCATAAATCAAAGAAAGTAAAAGCAATCTTCATATTGTTTCATAACTTTATTTTAACTTATAAGAATTTTTCCTCACAAAAATAAATAAATAATATAATCATTAACACCAATTTATTATAATTAGTCGAAATAAATTCATAGATCAACAAAAAGTAAAAGCAATCTTTACACCGATAAGACTTTGTTTTTTCATTATAAAAATATTGTGTTGGCCATCATACTAATGACTCAAAGGCCATGTCACATCATTCATTGTTCTCTTTTTTATCTCCTCTATCTACCCTTTTTCCAAGAAAACTGCGTATTTACCAACTTTATAGTTTTATGTGAATTGTTTTACTGTTTTTAGGGAATGAAAAGTGGGTGGCCTCCATTCAAGAATTAAAAAATAGAAGACTTTCAGATATAAAGTTCTACATAAAATGGAAAATCTACTCACCTATGGAACCTAGCTTATTGCACAATGCTTCTTGTGAATGGACAAAAGGGCTTTTGAAACATAGGCCTTCCCTTTCAATAGATAACATAACCGGCACAAAAAGGCTTATTTCACAAGGAATATGAACCAAAATGAGAGTATTTGTTTTAATTAAATCTTGATCGAGTTCACATCTCAAATGGATTTTCACATTTAACACATAATTAATATTGTATACATTTATATGAATGGTAAAAGTTTAGGTCAATGGTAGATTGATTATATATAGATATCATTATTGGGATTTTGGGTTTGGGGATTCTTTGTTTGTATATATAGGGTTTAAAATTTGATATTATTAAGGGTGCTTTTTATTTAATCATTTTGAATTCATATTGATTGGATTGTCTGTATGTTCTTCAAATTAACTCAGTGCTATTTTTTGTGAGTCATCAATGGTAGGCACACGCATGGGTCATGTTGATTATATATGATTGACCATTATTGTTCGTGAGACAGTATGTGTAATGGTGGGGAATTAGGTGGGCTACCATGTTCATGAGGAAAAGTACCCTTTGAATAGTAAGGATTTTTTTATTGGTGTATAATGATTATGTCACAAGTATTTATTGTTTTCTATGAGGTATTAAGTTCTTGGAAAAGTTGACTAAGGTTTTCTCAAACTATTTCAAAGTGAGCATCAAGATAAACTCTCTTGCTCAAAGATTTGGTTTAGATGAGCTACCTCATATGCTCACAATATTTTGTTTTCTTGTTCGATTTGTTGTAAAGATGAGATTTTTTCTTCCTCAATAGCTTCAAGTGTAGGTAATTTTTTCATCAACTCCTTCATAGTAGTCTATATGGTGTAAACAAGGATATTAATTAAAGTTTTCACCTCTTAGGTCATATTCACACTTTTTAGTCAAGTTTACTTAGGATTCACTCAGGATATTTATTTTTGTTTCGTGTCATATGATTGTGACACATGTCATAATTCTATGTTCACTTATCCTCTCACCTTACCTATATAAGTAAGGCCTCATATTACATTATATATCATTTTATCATTATTTCATCTATAATAGAGCAATATATTATCTTGCTACTCTCTTGTAGAAGGTTATTTATAGTTTAGTAGGCGATCCTAGGAGCTTGAGTCTTTGTGTGACTCCTACATGGTGTCAAAATTTTAGATCTATAAACCCCTTCTTAGATCTAAGGGTTATTTGGGCAAGAACTTTCACTAGGCGCATTTCTAGTCAAAAGAGACCTTACCATTGAGTCCACAAGGCCCCAAAACCCCTCGTAGATGACACTCTATATTTTGGAGTCAAAAAAATATTAGCCATTTTTTGCTAGGGTTTCAAAAATAAACAAATTATTTATACAATTGTATGAAATTCATGGATCATAAATTCATATAGTCTATACACTATTTTATAGTATGACACTATCAGTGGGGTCGTAGTTGATAGGTATAGTCAAAATATTTTGCAAATAATATTATTTGTGTAATCTCTACGTTAGCTTGGCGTTAGCGAGAGGTACATTTTTTCTATTTTTTTAGTTTTTTTTTAGAAGGTTAAGTTAGGACAGGTTTGTAGAAATTGATCACAATTAAGCCATAGAGTGGGAGGTTTTCCCAATTCATGGGGGCTTAAGCCCAATGGGTAGTGTGGTATGTGTGACCCCCTAGTGCCACCAAGAGTGGTGTGAACTCTACTAGGCTAGTTCTACAACTATAGCACCACCAAAGCAACTAGTAAATGCACCTAGATTTTCCACCCAAGCAGTGCCTAGACTAGTGGTGCCACTAAGTTCAACCATCGAACCATGCCACCTTTGCCACTTTTCATGCCTTAATAGAGTTGTTTTTTAGGAGCCATAAAATTTCGCTAAGATATCATATTTTTGACTTCTTATAGTCATTGGAAAATTGGTTTTGAGCACTTTGTAGTGATACAAGTTATTTTCTATTTTTTTCCACAATGTTTTTTCTTGAAGTTTAGATTCCCTTTTTTGGCTTTGGAGCTTATAACTTTCTATTTGTTCATCCAATTTTTACAATTCTAGTGGCATTGAAAAGGTATTGAGGATCTCTTCATAGCTATATATGAAAATTTTCTAGATTAAGCTCTAGAAATATTTTACTTAATTTGTTTATTTATCATAGTCTGGTTGATTGCTTGGACATACTGACACCTAGAGGAGTTCTATATGTTTTGGGGGGGTTTATTTTTAGCATTTATTTAGATTTGGTATGTTTTATATCTGATTATTGTAGTACATTCTCTATTTTTCTCTCTTGGTTATTTTTTCTCCTATGGTAGATTCAAATGTATTTGTGCCACTCCTCATTATTATCATACATGGAAGATCGAAATATAGTGATTACTCCTTTACAAGAGTTTATGGTGTACTTTAAGTGAACATCAACTTTATATCAATAAGGAATATGAGAGATTTTATCACAAGAACAAATTTGATGAAGCTATGGGCTTGATTGAATTGCATAATTCTGACAGCTTGTTGTTTCACATTAAGGGGTGCACTACACCTAAGCAAGTATATGATAAATAAAAATACTTTTTTGGTATATTTAGTGAATTTTATGCTTTGTAAATATAGATAGAGTTTTCATCTATTTATCTTAATACATTTCCTTCCATTGAGAATTATTTGTTAAACTTAAAATCTTTTAGATTTCAATTAGTTGGTTGTAGGAAATATAAGTCTAATAAGGAATCTATATTCTTGATTTCGACTAAGTTAAAATGACCATTTATTATCTTTCCTTCTACCTTCTTTTTCAGCACGGATGCCTTAGGTGAAGCATTTAACATGCCTTCTTTTGAGAAATTTTGTGATTTTTTGACTAGAGATAAAACTAATCTTATCTAGTTAGATGTGCTTCCCAAGATGTAGACATTAATAGCCCAATCACCCAAAAACAAAGGAAAAAAGAAGCCAAAAAATAAGATAGAATCTAATGATCCACCCACTTCTTCCAAAGAGGATACACCTAAGAATGAGGAACCCACATGTACATGCATATTACAAAAATAAGGGCATTCAATGAACATAGCCATAAAAGTAGATAGATGAGTTGAAGAACCTTCTTCAAAAGAACAATATTTTATTTCCTTCAACAATGTGTTCTTCTTCTTCTTCACCATAATAATTTAATTAGTTAGGGACAACTAGATTAGCTAATGGGACATATCACATGAAAGGTAACGGTATTCTTGCATCTACAAGTTCTAAGTTAGGGAGATGGCTTCTTGATTATAGATCTTCACATCATATGACTTCTTCATAGGGTGTGTTCTCTTTAATTGAGCCTTGCACTTTATTACACATTTTTATGGGAAATAAAAACTATATGTATGTTTGTGGGAAATGATCTATTGGATAAGGCGCATTGAATTATGCCCTTTGTGTTCTATCCTTATCAACCAATCTTGTTTCTATCTATTAGACTGCACAAAGTGGAGTAGGGAAGACATTGAGTGTGTTGGCATAGCGGCTATTCTCAATGAGATCCCTCTCCACTACCAGGTTGATCTTTTGGTGTGATGGAAATCTGACATGGTATCATAGCGCAGGTCATCGGCTTGAATCCTTGAGCTCTCGACTCTTTCGCATGCGAGTCCACGAATGAACATCGTATGGACTGGGTCCTATCCCAGATGGTAAATGGTTGTATCTGGCTCTATCGTGTGGGGGGTGTTGGCGTAGCGGCTATTCTCGATGAGATCCCTCTCCACTACCAGGTCGATCTTTTGGTGTGATGGAAATCTGACAGAGTGCACTTAATTATGTGGTTATTAGAAACTTGAAAAGTGGAGATATCATTTCTATTGGTATGTTTGACCATTTAGCTTGCTTGTATACCTTTTCACATTTTCCTCTTGATGGTGATGCAGTTCCTTTGATTACTATTCACACTCATGTGCATCTATTGTGAATCAATTTTTTTGGGAGTTTGGTCACTTGAACCTTCAATTTCTTGAGACTTATCTTGAGATTTCATTTCCTCCACATCCTACTTCTTTGGAGTTCAATGTTGTCGTGGCTTTAAATACTTTAATTTAACAAGATGATCATAGTTTTTTAGATTCAGGTTTGTGGGATGAGTAGTTGACATGTATTTAAGATTTATTTGGTGTCTTATTTTGTAGATTTGGAGGACACATATGAAGATATCCACTTCCTCTTTGATGATATTTATATCACAACTATTATCATTCATTGTTATCTTTGGAGATTTTTTTTCATTAGTTTCCACATTGTCTTGATTTTTCATCTTCTATGATTAGGGTAGCATTTGATCTTACTATGGAATATTGTAGTATGGAGACACTTGAGTGATTTTAATAGACATGCATCATGACACATCTTCCCTCATCTCTCTTCTTGGAGATGGATTTTATTCTACATACGCCATTGGAAATGTTTCTTCTCAAGGGGAGGAATGTTGTTTTTCGATCTTGGACACTCTTCAACATACACCAAACGTTGGCATAGGATCTTCTTCTTTATTGGATTATTTATATAGTCCCACTCTTTATCTTCTATGGAGGGATATATTTTATATTTTTTATGGATTTATTCCTTGGGGGGTCCTATTGAGTCCTCCTTCCATGACTTGTACATGTTTATTTTCTTGTACTCTCTCTTCTGGAGAGGAGTTTTCTCCTATGGGTTTTTCTCCTTTACTCCATTTGTGAGAGATATTTTCTACATGGTTACCTAACATGGCCTAGTAGTTGGGACCCATCATATATGCATATTCATACTTGCATTTATTTGTTCCTCTAAGTTACACTTAAGGGGGGTGTTGATGTGAATAAGATATTACCTAACTGATTCACCTCCTAGGTCTTATTCAAACTTTTTAGTTTACTTAAGGTTCACTTAGGATCCATATCTCATTTTTCTCATGTTGTATGCTTATGGCATGCTTTGTGATCCTATGTTCACTTATCCTTGCACCTTGTCTATATAAGTAAGGTCTCATACATATATTATGTATCATTATTGCATTCATAATCGAGCAATTTATTCTCTTTCTACTCTCTTGTGGAATATTATTTATAGTTTTGTAGTTGATCTTGGGAGCTTGAGTCCTTGTGTGAATTTTACAATCTCTACCAAACCCTCCCTAATCTTGGACACAAAGGTGTGATATATTTATTGTAATCAAGAGAGAGAGAATATTACTAGAAACCTTTTTGTAACCTTAGTTTTAATGTTTTTGACTAATTTTGATTTGTGAATGAGCTTTAATTTATGTTTTTTTGTTGGTTTTGTGCTAATGTTCATGTGTATATTAGTTTAGGATCTTGTTAGATGAAATGTAGAGGTTATATGAGTCATTTATTTTGTTTTTGTTTTTGTGATGAATGTTTATATTATTCTAAATGTTAAAACACAATACAAATGAGTAATTTGAAACTAATCTAATGTTGATTCCAAATAATTTTAATTACACTAATTGATGAAACAAATAATATTAAAGTAAATGATCTGAGATGATACTATTTTGTTCTATATTTTATATGTGTATTTGATATGAAAACTAATTGAATTTATTTAATAAACTATTAAGGAATACAATATTTATCTTTTTGCATTGTAGTATAAGATGTGTGTATGAAGATAACTATTCTAGGATGAGTGTACCAAATTGGGGTATAAAAAGTTAGATAAATCAACTATTTGAACAAAATTTGACAACTTTACATATAATATTCTTGCATTATATAATGTATAAGGAAAAATCCATCAAAGAAAATAGCCACAATTGGTTAGAACTTGAGCAAAAATCCAGTGTATTTTGAACATTTGATTACACTTATACACCCTAGCCCAATTTTTTTCCAATGCTACATCATAGGAGAGGTAAGTGGTCAATATTTTCATGTTTTTTAATCAACTCTTGTTTATATGTTTATAAATTTTAATATTCTAGAATGATTTTTTTAACTAACTCTTCTCAACCCTAACCCAAACATAATTTTGATGAAGAAATGCCTAAAGAGAACCTCATATCGGTCAAATATCCTCTAAAAATTTCAACAAACCCTACACAAATCCTTGGCAAGATTTATTATGGCATTTAGAACAAAACACAATTTAAATTATAGAATTAATTTCAATGTTGAAGGAATCCATAGAAAACCCACATAATGCATCACTTGTTTCATTATTGGAAGCAATGATGAGACAAGTTAACTTAGTTATAAATTAAATCGATCAATAAAAAAATCATAGAGATGCATGTGTACCAATTTTATGTGATAAAATTATTTTTAAATGAAGTGAAATGAAAAGAGAAATCTGTGCCCTTTTTTATTGATCTTAAAGCTAATGCACCCATTTTTGTGACTTCAAAGAGATTCCATATCCATTGATGTAATCATAATGATATTAAAAAAAAAAAAAAAAAAGTGTGATAAGTGGTAGATAGTGTTTGACCAACTTCCTTGTAACAACCATGAGACGCCACTATATTTTATATGAAAACTTTAGTGTGAGTTTTTTCTTCATGAAATACTTAATTATTTTTGTATGAGGTATTTTCAAGGTAGTGGTGGAGGCTTTGCCGAAGACAAATTAGAATCTCATTGAGTAATAAACTATCAATGAATACTGCTAGCACACAAAATATACAACATTTGATAATGTCATCAATCTTTAAGGAGACAATGGAGGTGCATACTATTCATGTGATCACTAGCCTCACGAACACCCTTATATAACATGGAACATATATTTTAGTCTATTGGCTTAATAAATGACCATGCAATAAGACCATCTAGTTCTAGTCTCGTGAGCTCCCACTTATACTATAGCTATTATCATTCATGCTCTAGAGGATATTATGATCCATAAGGTGCATATGATGTTACCTCCCATGAGTGTAATTGTTGATATTAGACATGTCTTGAGAGCTTACAACATGATTGAGCACTATAGGAAGATGAATCAAATAATATGGTGATCACTAATGATCTAGTACACAATTTTTTTGTAATCATGTAGAGGTATTTTAATATGAAAATTTGTAATATATATTAGATTTTATATTTTAAATTTTTACATGTAAATTAATTTTTAATTAAAAAATTAAATTCAAAATATAAATTTATTATATTTCAAAGTCTAACCTCATAGGGTAGTATGACATCCATCATTATGCTAGCAAGTTTATAGTCTCATCTATGTTAGAGGTGAATTTCTAATATATCATAATAAATTAAAAATTAATTTATATTTAGAATAGAATTAAATATTTAAAAATATATTTTTTGTTAAATAGGTGGGTATTACACCAACATCCGACATGTCTATTGGTAGTGGTAGTTGTGACATTAGATTTACTAAGGTACATTGTAACACATTTTAAATATTCATTCCATAAAAATTGATATTATTGTTTATGTGTACTTTGGTTTAATAGTTAAATCTAGATTGTTATTTGTTTAGTTGATGAGTTTAGTTATCATGCCTCCCAATATACAAGAAAAATTAGATGTTAGTGTTGCTATTATTATATCATCATCAATGTCTCTAACATAGGTATGAATATAAATATAAGTGAAAGTCTAGAGTTGTGTCACAATTTGGGCTAACAAAATAGTTTCAAGAAAAATGATTTCATGTGAATTTGCAAGAGAAACTCTTTCAATTGAAAATACTTGGTACCTACATGGTACAAATAGTTTTTACCAAAATTCTTTCACTTGAAACTACTAAATCAATATAATATAATATTAAAATTTAAACTAGGTTCAATTTATAAGGAAAGGTTTCTACTAAAACATTTTCAAATGAAAGAGTTATGGTTGAAACACTTTTTCTCAAAAAGGTTATGTGACATCAAGTGTGGTAGCCTAACCTCCTTTTTAGGGTAAATTCAACAAAAAATTAACTTCAACTCCAAATTTCTCCAACCAAAGGCATTTTCATACAAATCTAAAATATACCCTTTCATAGATCTCAAAGTCTAGAATTTAAAAAAAAATGATATTTTGATTAGTTTTATTATGATTTTTAAATTTATTGCAAGTCTATTATTATAATCAAGCATGAGGAGCTAATTAGAAATTAAAAAAGTTTGATAAATATTTTAAGATTTTATAAAATATATGATGCACTAGAGGAGAGAATCTTCTACAAGAGGGTATATATTTTTAAATTATAAAAAAATACACAAAATTTTATGTCCCACCAAAACTATGATAGTTTGAATAAATTTAATTTTACAAAAATATCAAAAAATTGAAATTTTATTTTTTCTTAATTTACTAGATTTTCAAGTTATCTAATCGGAAAAAAATTAAGAAAAAAAACATATGCCACATCTCATCAACCTCACT